>CAUYRB010018215.1:0-25075 GCA_963574695.1 Propithecus perrieri | reverse complement strand
TGATCTCAGGAGTTCAAAACCAGCCTGAGTAAGAGGGAGGCCCCGTCTCTACTAAAAATAGAAAGAAATTAATCAGACAACTAAAAATATATAGAAAAAATTAGCCGGGCATGGTGGCACGTGCCTGTAGTCCCAGCTACTTGGGAAGCTGAGGCAGAAGGATTGCTTGAGCCCAGGAGTTTGAGGTTGCTGTGAGCAAGGCTAACGCCACGTCACTCTAACACGGGCAAAAGAGTTAGACTCTGTCTCCAAAAAAAAAAAAAAAAAAAAAGACTTTTAAATTATGTTTTAATGTTTTATTTTGAAATAATTTCAAACTTAGAGAAAATTTGCAACAGTAGTAAGAACTCCCACCCAAATTCACCAATCATTGACATTTTGCCACATTTGCTTTATCATGCTATTTATAGTAATATATATATAATATATATCATTCTGTGTGTGTGTGTGTGTGTGTTAACCATTTGGAAGTAAGGTACAGGTATCGTTCCCCTTTACTTGTAATATAAACATAGCACTACTATCAAAATCAAAATT
Source organism: Propithecus perrieri (assembly GCA_963574695.1). Taxonomy (NCBI): domain Eukaryota; kingdom Metazoa; phylum Chordata; class Mammalia; order Primates; family Indriidae; genus Propithecus; species Propithecus perrieri. The sequence continues at coordinate 24,538 of CAUYRB010018215.1, read as the reverse complement.
TAACATGACAAAGTACTGTTACCTAATTAGTAGATCTTATTCAACTTTCACCAATTATCCCAATGTCCTTTATAGCAATTTTATTTTTTCTGGTCTGGAAGCCAATCCAGGAAGTCACATTACATTTAATTTTTATGTGCTTTTAGTCTCCTTTAATCTTGAAATATTTCCTAGCCTTTTTTTGTCTTTATTAACATTGTCGATGTTGAAGCAAATAGGTCATATATTTTGTAGCATATTTCTTGATTTGGGTTTTCAATTTCCTCATGATTAGATTCTGGTTATGCATTTTTGACAAGAATACCATAGAAATGATGCTGTGTCCTTCTCAGTCCATCATATCAAGAGCACATGATGTAAGTTTGTCCCATTATTGGTGACATTAACTTGAATCACTTGGTTAAGGTGGTGTCACTTGGGTAGGGTGGTATTACCATGTTTTTCCACTGTAAGTTTCTTTCTGAGTAGAAGCAGCTTACACAGAGGCACACCCATGTAAGATAGCATGATGTATTCAAAGACAAATAGTTCTTGGTAGATAAGGTATAGCATTTATGGCAAGAGATGAGCATAGGGAATCCCATCGGAACCAGATAACATATGGTCTTGAATGTCAAGCTTAAGGAGCGTAGACTTACCCATAAACCAAAGGGAGCCACCATCAGGTTTTGAGTGGAGCTTTAATGTGGATAGCTTTGTGTTTGTCTTATGTTTCTGGTTTCTGCATTTGGTTGACTGCCCAGACCAAAGCAAGTGAGGAATGGTAGGTAGGCACATCAGTTCCAGTGCTGAAAATGTATTTGTGGAGTATTTATGCTTTTTTTTTTTTTTAATGGTTCTTGTATAGAAGAACCATAGCTGGCACCATTCTCTTTCTTAGGCTTGGACAAGATGTACAGCAGAACGATTCCTGTAATACTGTACCCAGAAGCCATTTGTTCTTTTTAATTAGATCACTGGTATACTCTCAGCCCTGCTGAAAAACTTGCTCTTAGCTCAGTGAACAAGCACAGCTTTAGAATCAGAAGACCTATAACTGAAACCCCAGGTCTGTCAGTTCTTGCCTGAGTAACCTTGAGCAAGTCTCTACCTCTCTCAGCTCTGTTTTCCCATCTCAAAAATGCATGGGATAATGATGTACACCCTCCAACGTTGCTGTCAGGACCAAATGAGATAACATATGTATATGCAAGTATAATACATTATAAGCTTTAAAATATGATTCAAGTTTTTGTTTTAACAGAGGCACTATGACACATTGTATTGTTACCTACACTTCAAGCAATTTCATGCCATCCTTTTTTTTTTTTTAAGAGATGAGTCTTCCTCTGTCACCCAGGGTTGGAATGCAGTGGAATGATCAATCCTAGCTCACTGTAGCCTCAAGCTTCTGGGCTCACGTGATCCTCCCACCTCAGCCTCCCAAGTAGCTGGGATTACAGGCACGAACCACTGTACCCCACTGCCATCTTGACAGATTTTACCATCTCTAGTTAAATTGTTACTACTGTTTATATTATTCCTTTTAAAAAAATCAAAATGAATTTTCAAAGACAGTTTTTCTCACTTCGGTGAATGGAAAATCAGTATTTTTAATGCACATTAGAATACATGTATAATTAAGATTTTATGCACCACCTAAAAGCATCTTACGTTTCTCCAATAGTATGCCTATACATTATGGGAAATACTAGTAGTGGAAAGAAGTCTTATCCTAGAGCCTGATAGCCTGCGTTCCAATCCTGATTCTGTCTCCTTCAAGTAAAATACTTCATTTCTATGAGCTTTAGATTCATTTGTTCAAGGGGAGTGATTCTGATACTTTCCTCATTTTCGGAAATGCCAGTGTGACCATGTCACTCCCTTGTATTCCTTCTTGTCCACAGGCTCCTCAGCTAAAGTCTGTACCCTTAGCCTGGTATTCAAGACTCTTTATGATCTGGTCACAGTTGGCCTCTCTCCAGCACTATCTCTTGCTATTCTTTCCCCACATAATCCACCACCCCCCATGCTTTAGCCAGATTGAACCAGTTGCAAGTTCCCAAAAAGAACAGTCCATTCTTACCATTCTTACTTTTAACTTGAAGCTTTTCTGTATACTGTTCACTCAACCTACAGCACTCTTTTCCTTCCTGCCTAAATCCTACTCAGCCTTTACAACTCAGTTTAGCAGTTGTCTTTTCCAGAAAGCTTTGCCTGATACTAGGCTCCTCTATAATTACAAATCAGGGACTCCTTCTCTGTGCCCCTATATTAAGTATTCCATAAAGAGTGATGACAATAGTATTTATAGTTGTTAATCTTAGGGAGGCTGATGCTGTTTAAAAGATGCTTTTTATAGTTAGAAAACGCTAAGTAAGCTTCTTCCACTGCAAAGGAGCTCTACTTGACTGACTTTGCAGGGAGGAACCAGTGAGGTCAAAATTCCAATTAATGAAAAAAGCAAAAACACAAACCTGTTCTCCTGATTCTACAAATCAGACCTAATCTTAGGCTGGGAATAAAAAAATAGTTTTTTTAAAAATAGAAATATTCTCTCTATTCCTCCCCTGGAATTTACCAGAGCCTTTAGATGCATCATCCTGGTGGAATATTTGTAAGTGTGGGACTAGTTAACAATGCTGTCACCTTTATTGAGCATACTGAATGTATGCAGTGTGTGCCAGTGCCTTGAGAGCCCAAATATTGCTGCCTGTGAAGTAGCCTGGAATTATAGAAAGAGGTGTATGCTTTGGGTACAGAAAGACCTGTGTTTTAATCTTGGCTTCACTAATTACCACCTATGCTTTGGGCCAAATAAGTTCTCTTTTTGTGCTTAGACTTCTGTGAGCGTGCTTCTGACTATTTTTCTTGACTTATGTTTCCTTCCAGCTATCAGAGAAGATGGCATGCCTGGAGGCCGGAATAAGAGCATTGGGCCAGTTCAGGTGAGTTGCAGGCCTCACTCTCTGTGATCCATGCTGGAGCAGCTCCCCTTGATCCTTTCATCTGCTGCTGGGGGAGCCATCTTTGTGTTCATTCCTATAAAACTGCTTTTAGAATCTGGATGTGAAAGTGCTTTGAAAATCTTACATGTGTAAGGTAATGATTAAAGCTCTTCTTGTGATCCCTCGACTCTTCCTAAGGATTTCACAGGCAGTGAACCCAACTCTGGGTCTGAACCATCCAGATGATTTTCTTGTCAGTCACTTAAGGTTGTAGATAACTTAGCTTGGCAGAAATCAGCAAGACTGTTTTGCTCTCACTTCATCTAAAGATATATCAGCAGAATGTTCATTGTCTTATTTGCAGAGTAGGAATGATAATACCCTATTCAATCCCATAGACCTTTATGAAGTTCCTATTCTTCCAGGCATTATACCGTGAACTCAGTCTAGTGGGAAACACAGATATATACATAAACATCATAGTACAGTGAGAGATAACAAAGGATGCACATGGAGTACAGAGGGAGGGCCCTCTATTCTGTTTGCACTAGAACCATGGTTGGGGACTGGAGACACTCAGGAAAGGCTTCCTAGACAAGGTAAAGTTTGAACTGAGTCTTGGAGGAGAAGGAAGAATTAGCTGTGTTGGGAAGGGATGGGAAGACAAGCATCTTTTATTCATGCTAGACAGAATAGACTGTAAAAAGACCCAAAGATGAATGTTGAAGGAATGACAAGGAGTTTGTTCAGTTAGGCTGGAACATTGGGCACAGGTAGTGGAGTGGCAGGAGGTAAGGTAGATTCCTTGAGTGGCCTTCAACTATCTCTGACTATAGTTCCTTAGTTAAAGCTTTTGCGGGGCCAGCCTATACCACTGGTTCTTTTTTTTTTTTTTTTTTTTTTTTTTTGAGACAGAGTCTCACTCTGTTGCCCGGGCCAGAGTGCCGTGGCGTCAGCCTAGCTCACAGCAACCTCAAACTCTTGGGCTCAAGCAGTCCTACTGCCTCAGCCTCCTGAGTAGCTGGGACTACAGACACCGCCATGTCTGGCTGTTTTTTTATATATATATATTTTTTAGTTGTCCAGCTAATTTCTTTCTATTTTTTTTTTAGTAGAGATGGGGTCTCACTCTTGCTCAGGCTGGTCTCAAACTCCTGGGCTCAGATGATCCGCCTGCCTCGGCCTCTCAGAATGCTAGGATTATAGACGTGAGCCACCACACCTGGCCCACTGGTTCTTACTTGCCTGCAGGAGAAGAACTTATTTATGACCCATCAAGTGAGTCAGTACACTAGTAGGCAGGAAGAATGCCTTAAGAATTATTCGTGTGGACCAAGAGGCAACCACTAAGAGGTTTTAAGTAGAGAGAGGGACGTACTCAGATTTGTATTTTAGAAAGATCATTGTAGCAGTGGAAATGGTTTCTGAGGAGTGGGGTGAGGGTGAGTGAAAGTGAGGGAGAGAGAAAGCAGTTAGATAGGTTTTGTAGAAGTCCCAGGCAAAAGATATAGGTAGTAGTTTGAAGCAGAGCAATGACAGTGCAGATTGAGAGGAGGGTGTAGATTCAAGAGATATTTAATAGGTAAATTGATAGGAGTTAGCCAATTGAATGTGAAGGAATGAAAGACAGGAGTTCAGAGTTGTTTTGAGTCATACACTGATGATGTATGGGGAATTTCCTATCACATGAGCTTGGTAAACAGTATATACTCAATCAGGGTGTGTGTGTGTATAAGACTCCCAACTCTGCTATATTCATTTTTTTTTAAATCAAAATTTTTAAAAATATTTGCTATTCTTGCTATTCAAATCATATGTATCTCTTATAAATTCATTTATTTTGGTCTGGACTAATAGCTTCTCTTTTTAAAAAATTCTGGTAAAAACCATGTAACATGAAGTCTACCTTCTTAACAACAAAAAAAACCTTTTTTTTAAGAGTCAGGATCTTGCTCTGTCACCCAGGCTGGAGTGAAGTAGCGCAATCTTAGCTCACCACAGCCTCAAACTCAGGGGCTCAAGCCGTCCTCCCACCTTAGCCTTCTAAGTAGCTGGGACTACAAGGCATGTACTAAAATGCCTGGCTAATTTTTTAAAAAAATTTTTTAGGGACGGGGTCTTGCCATGTTGTCCAGGCTGATCTTGAACTTCTGCGCTCAAGCAGTCCTCCTGCCTTGGCCTTCCAAAGTGTTGGAATTATAGGTGTGAGCCACCACACCCAGCCCCTTAATAAATTTTTAAGTATACAGTACAGTGTTGTTAACTGTATGTACATTGTTATACAGCAGATCTTTAGAACTTTTTCATCTTACATGACTCAAACTCTATACCCATTGAACAGCAACTCCTATTCTCCCCTCTTCCCAGCCCCTGGCAACCACCATTCTACTTTCTATTTCTAAGAATTTGACTACTTTAGATACCTCATAAAGTGGAATCATGCAGTATTTGTCCTTCTGTAACTAACTTATTTCACTTAGCATAATGTCATCAAAGTTCATCCTTATTATATATATATTATATAGCATATAACAGGATTTTCTTCTTTTTTAAGGCTGTATGTATATACCACATTTTCTTTGTGCATTCCTCCATCATTGGACATTAGGTTGTTTCTACCTCTGGGCTATTTTGAATAATGCTGCAGTGAACATGGGAATGCAGATATCTATTTGAGATCCTGATTTCAGTTCTTTTGGATAAATATCCAGAAGTGGGATTGTTGAATCGTGTGATGGTTTTATTTTTCATTTCTTGAGGAACCTCCACACTCTTTTCCATAGCGGTTGCACCATTTTACATTCGTACTAACAGTGCACAAGGGTTTTAGTTTCTTTACACCCTTGTCAACACTTATTTTCTGGGTCTTTATCTGGACATCCTAACAGGTGTGAGGTAATATCTTGTAGTTTGTAATTGCATTTCTCTCATGATTACTGATGTTGAGCATCTTTTCTTATATACCTATTGGTCATTTATCTCCTTGGAGAAATGTCTGTTCAAGTCTCTTGCTCATTTTTAATTGGGTTATTTGTTTTTTCTTATTTAATTATAGGAGTTCCATATATATTTTGGATATTAACTCCTTACCAGATATGTGGTTTGCAGATACTTTCTTCCATTTCATAGGTCGCCTTTTATCCTGTTGACTGTTCTTTATTGCACAGAAGCTTTTTAGTTTGATGTAGTCCCACTTGGTTGTTTTTGCTCTTGTTGCCTGTGCTTTTGGTGTCTTATTCAGTCATTGCCAAGATCAATGTTATGAAGCTTTTTCCCTGTGTTTTCTTCTAGGAGTTTTATAGTTTCAGGTCTTATATTTATAAAGTCTTTAATCTATTTTTAGTTGATTTTCATGTTTGTGTAAGATAAGGCTCCAATTTCATTTTTTTGCATGTGGATATAGTTTTCCCGGCACTATTTGTTGAAGAAACTGTCCTTTCCCTTTTGTGCAGTCTTAGAACCTTTGTGTCAAAGATCGCTTGACCATGTATTAATATATGCGTTTATTTCTGGGTTCCCTATTCTGTTTCATTGGTCTATATTTCTGTCCTTATGCCAGTACCACACCGTTTGATTGCTGTAGCTTTGTAATATGTTTTGAAATTGAAGTGTGTGGCCTCCAGCTTTGTTGTTTTTTCTCAAGATTTTTCTGGCTATTCAGGGTCCTTTTCTTGCCTAATTGGTCTGGCTAGGACTTCCAGTACTATGTTGAATAGGAGTGGCAAGACTGAGCATCCTTACATTGTTCTTGATCTTGGAGGAAAAACTTTCAGTTTTTCACCATTAAGTATAATAGCTATGAGCTTTTCTTATATGGCCTTTATTTGTATTCATTCTTTTTATGTTTAGATGCAGTATAATGTTTGTCTCTGGGAAGAATTCTAGAATATTTCCTCAGTGAAGAACCTTCTTCAGTAGCACCTAATGTTTTTTAAATACCCTGTGTGACTTTCCTACTGTGCCAGAGATCTTTAGTCCCTTACATCTCCATACTCTGTATTCTCTCCAGAATGGAAAGCATGGTTGCTTAGAGAAACCTAGTCACCTGTCACTGCATTTGACTTTGTGATACTGGGCATATCCTTCTGATCTTTCACTGTTTATAGGTAGTATGTTAGGCAGAGAGAGCTGTTCTTAATTATGTTTAATTATTTTAAATAATAAAAACAAGGAGGGGTAGAATTTTCATTTATTGAGCACCTCTTCTGCACCTTTACTATCTTAGATTAACCTCCAAGTCTGTCTGACTCAAACCTGCATGCTTCTTTGCTCCAGTATCCTGTGAGGGAACCATGAGCTACAAGGGAGATGGTATCATTTCCATTTTACAGATGAGGGGACTAAGGCTCAAAGAGCTTGAGTGACTTGCCCAATAGCACCCAACTAGGAAATGATAAGATTTGAACCCAGGTTCTAGTACTCCCAACATACTCTATTCCCTGTTCAGTGCATCGGTGATTGCCCAGTGTCCTATGGGATCCGCAGGGAGAGACAGGTGCAGTCCAACTTCACTTCCAGCTGGAATGAGCTATTTCACCAGAACTAGCCCTTTTCAACCAGCCCTAAGTACTTCCATGCTTTCCAAGCTCTGGTCCTGCTCTCACCACCATCACTGAGAGCTTCTTCAGTCAGGGTCTCAGCAAATGTCACGTACCTTGATGGCACAGTTTGTCTTCATATCTCTTATAAAACATGAACAATGATTTAAGAGTTCTAAGGACCCCCTAAGAGAAAAGTTGTTTGCTACATGTGACTGAATTAAAAAAAAAGCAAAAAACAAACACACACATAGCCCGTCTAGTTTAATACGTAATCCAAGTTATTTCAGACCAGCTGCTCAAACTTATACACCAGTTTAGTGTTTCTTGTTTCCCTTCCAAGTCCTATGTGTTAGCTGGCTTCCAGTTCTAAATGCTCCTGTAGCTTACTATCAAGGGAGCTCAGGGTTCCTTCACAGGCTGCTCGAGTAAAGAAGTATATAGATTTGAGTCAGACTTGGGAGAAAAATGTCCTCCCAGGTTTCTATAGGAACAACAAATAAAAATTCATCTGGCCCCTCCTCCTCAGCATTCAGTCTCATTCTTTGTGCTGAGTTTAGCCAGTTAGGCCCCAACTCTGGGTTAGACACTTTATAGACGTTCACTCACTTTCTGTATGGTATAGTAACTAGAGTGCTGTACTGAATATTTGGATACTTTGGCCTCTTCTTCTAACTCTTGCCCAGACATGGGTACACGTTACGATCTTGGGCAAATCAGTTGACTTGTGTGAGCTGCAGTTTCTTTTTTTATTCAATAAGCTTTCTTACTAAAAGAAAAATCCATGCAAAGGTACATGGTAGGTACTTAATACATGAACATTTGTTTATTTATTTAACATGCATTTACTGAGTACTTTTTTCTAGGTCCTCTCATGGTCTTAGGTCTTGTATAGGGTATTTTTATAATATAGCATCACAAATTTTATAATAATAGTAACTGTTGCTATGTATCAGGCTCTTTTCTAAATATTTGAAACACATTAACTAATTTAATCCTCACAACAGTCCTCTGAGGTAGATACTATTATTCTCTCCACCATACAGATGAAGAAACTTAGGTTCAAATATTTAAATGACTTGCCCAAGATTGTGCAACTAGAAGTGACAGAACCTGGATTTGAACAAAGGTAGTCTGGCTCCAGAATTCATACCCTTAACCACTAAGTTGTTCTGCCTCTTGCAGAATACTCAGAATTATGAGTTGATAGAAGAAGGACCTAAAATTCTGTCTAGGTGGTAGTAGAAAGCTTCACAAAGCAGGTTATATTTGAATTGGGTCTTAAAGGGCTAGTAGGAGATTATCATTGAGGAATGGTGTTTCAGGGTTAGGAAAGAATAGATTCAAGGACAAAAGGTGTTGAAGAACCTTAGAGGCTTTGTAGCTTGAAAGTAGGGTAAATGAGCAAGATGAGAGCCATGATGGGATACGGTGCTGGGAGGCAAGCAGCCAAGCCTGTTGTAAGATTAGCGAGAGGCCTGGAGTATGGGAGTGAAGGAGAGGGAATCTGGGTCTCTCTCTAGATAGTCCTGGGAATCCTCATGAGATTTGAATAAGGTCTCAGTCCCAAAGAAGGAATACAGGGGGTGTCCTGAGCATCCAATGTAACATGTATTGATTCCTTGTTTAAGATATCAGAAGAAGAGATCGAAAGGATCATGTCTGGGCAGGAGTTTGAAGAAGAGGCCAATCACTGGAGCAACCATGGTGATAGCGACCACAGTTCCCCTGGAAACAGGGCTTCAGAGAGTAACCAGCCCTCACCAGGCTCCACACTGTCCTCCAGGTGAGCTTTAAGGCAAACTATCTCAGCTATTGTACTCTTGCTCCCTCAGGCTCTTGGGGTAGGGACCAGGATGATTCAAAGCAGTGTTTCCTAGCCCATATTTTTGCTAACGTCCTTGAAAGTGTCAGTGGTCTCTTCTGCAGACTCATAAAGTGCCATAGCTTCTGTCAGTGTCCATACATTCTTCACCTAACAGAGTAACATTTTAAATGTAGTTGTTTTCCCTTGTTTATCTTATCACTGAAATAAACCACATTGACAGTATTGAATTAAGTTATAATTTCTCTGCTTCGCAAGAGTCAATGTTTTTTACTTTATAAATTCTAAGAAACATTGAAGGGTTTTTAAGCCAGGCAAATTTGCTGCCATAAGAGAATATAAATTTAGAAACTCTTGGTTCAAGAGTTTAGTTAGCTGTTAGGTATGGAACAGAGCTGTCAGCTACCAGGGAAGGTTTCCTTTCCCCAGAAACCTTTCTTTTTTTTTTTTTTGCAAAAATATTTTAGTAATTGTAAAATAAGCAAACATATTTTAGATATTATGATTTAATAGATATCCATAAGAAAACATTTTGTTTTATGCAGAGATATAAACAGGTAACTCACTAAAAAGAAATACTGAGAGAAAATAAACAGTCTCACTTACAACAAAAGAAATGCAAATTAAAATGATCTAAATTTTTGTCTACCAAAGTGGCAAAAATTTTTTTTTTTTTTTTTTTTTTTTTTTTGAGACAGAGTCTCACTCTGTTGCCCAGGCTAGAGTGCCGTGGCGTCAGCCTACCTCACAGCAACCTCAAACTCCTGGGCCTCAGCCTCCCGAGTAGCTGGGACTACAGGCATGTGCCACCATGCCCGGCTAATTTTTTCTACATATTTTTAGCTGTCCAATTAATTTCTTTCTATTTTTTTAATAGAGACGGGGGTCTTGCTCTTGCTCAGGCTGGTCTCGAACTCCTGAGCTCAAATGATGTGCCCGCCTCGGCCTCCCAGAGTGCTAGGATTACAGGCGTGAGCCACCACGCCCAGCCCAAAGTGGCAAAATTTTTGATGGCGGTAGTGGTAGTGTTTGTTTTAATGATAATATACAGTTAGCTGATAGATAAAATCAATCTCTTGTACCTCTTTAGGAAATGTAAACTAATACAATCTTTCTTCAGAACAATTGGCAACTTGTATCAAAAACTTTTCAAATATACATACATAAATTTTAGTTCAGTAATTCTTTGCCTGAGAAGCAATCCCTTAAAGAAATCTGACTTAGGAGCAAATATTTGTGCACAAAGAAGATTATCACAGCATTATTAATACTATTAAAAATCAACAACTTTGATGACTAAAAAACCTAGAATTGGTTATGTAAGTCATGGTGTATTTATTGGATTAAATATTATAAAGCCATTAAATATTACATTTATAAAATGTTTTTTAATGACATGGGAAAATCATTATGGCATAATGTGTTCAATGGAAAATAGAACATAAAATGTGTTTATAGTGTGTTTCAATTGCCTAAACTATGCATATACAATATACATAGAGATTTGCCAAACTTTGTTAATAATGATTTTCCCTAGGACACAACCCTTTCTTATAGGACAGAGGTTGACAGACTTTTTCTGTAAAGGCCAGATAGTACATATTTTCTACTTTGTAGGCCTAATAGTCTGGGTCTCAACTGCTCACCTCTGCCTTTATAGTATAAAAGCAGCCGTAGACAGTATGTAAACCAGTGAGTATGGCTGTGTTCCAATGAAACTTCGTTTACCGAAACAGATGGTGGGCTGGATTTGGCCTGTAGGCCAAAGTTTGCCAACCCCAGTTATAGGAGATTCATCTAGGTAAAAGCTAGAGGATTTTTTAACAATTAATTGACGAAATGGTTAGAATTCTTGAAGAAAGGGAAGGAAGGTAAGAATCTGCCTTTCTCTTCATATTTAATTATAACTTTCATCCTATTCAGCTGTTCCTTTAGTTAGTTCCTTCCTTTGACTATTTAGGGAGTTGTTGCCACATGCCAAGTTCCTTGCTAGGTGCTAGATTTGTTTTGTGGCCTAGCAAGGCACTTGGCCTATCTGCCTTAGTTTTCCTAGCAGTAAAATAATACAGACACCCACTTTTGTCATCATAGTCTATGAGTATCCATTGAAAACTCTCCAGATGTGGCACCTGTACAAAAAATTTATTCAACCAATATTTATTCAGTACCTACTCTGCCAGGCACTGAGTGTCCAATGGTGAGTCCCACATTCATGCACCCATAGAAATCCTTGTTTCACAGATGGGAATCCAGTAGGGGAGGCATGCATTTATCCATTAATTATATGTCCCCAGCCTGATGAAAACACAGACCTCATGGCCAAAGAAGACCTAAGTCACCTTCTGGCTGATTTCCTTTGAGTAAGCACTAGATCTGCCATGACTCCACTTGACATGAGACTTTTCTCTCCAGTAGGTCTGTGGAACTAAATGGATTCATGGCATTCAGGGAACAGTACATGGGAATGTCTGTGCCTCCACATTATCAATACATACCGCACCTTTTTAGCTACTCTGGCCACTCGCCACTTCTGCCCCCACAAGCTCGCAGCCTGGATCCCCAGTCATACAGTCTGATTCACCAGCTGGTGTCAGCAGAGGACCTGGAGCCATTGGGCACACCCATGTTGATCGAAGATGGGTGAGTGAGCTCTGCCCTGCTTGGCCCCTTGCAGTCTCAAAATTTCCCTACCCCGCTCCCATCTGCATCACTGGCTGCTATACTATACCCTAGCTTCAGAATGAGTCAGGAGGATAATGACTCAAGCATCAGAGGACAAATCCATGCTCATCTTTGAAGTCAGTTGACCTTGATTTTTTTCCTTAGGCATCTTTTCTCATAGAGTTGGGGTTACTTTTCAGTTACTATGGAATTGGGATTGAAGGACCTTTGTTTCTTCTTGCGCTTAGGTAAGCCAGGCCCTGGGATGGTCTGAGTGCTTTGGTGCTAGAGATAAGCTGTAATTCTATAGATAATTATGCATCAAGTCTAGGCTCCTGAGCAAGGGGCTCAAGGCCCTAACTTGTTGGGGCCTATCTGCACCCCAAGCCAACATACTCATTGGTAGCCTGGTGGCATGTGACAGCTTTAGGTGCAGGCTTATGGGTAGAAGGACTACCCTTTAGTCTTCAGTCATTCTGCCTGCATAGATATAGTTCAACCTTCAGGTGCACCCGTTACTCCTGTGGCCTGGAGCATAAGCTGTTTGAATGTTATCAAGCTTAGACCTCCCAGAAGATAGCCTAAGATTTCTTAAGCTAGCCTTCAGTTTCAGAAGAGGAGATTCAAATAGTCACCCACAAGAAGGCCACAGAAAGCCTTTATAAATCTGGATGTGGGGTTGTGAGGAAAAGTCTTGCCAAGGGGCCTTGAGAGGAAGCAAGCAAACTGAACCTGTGCTTCAGAGACCCCCTTTCTCCCAGAGTTGAGAAATGCCCTGCTCCTGCCATCTAGCTGTAGCTTAAAGGAAAAACTGAGCAACTCTGGTTCCTGAACTCTCACCACCAGAGGGTGCAGTGAGAGCAGGAAAAGCTCCTGAACTAGTTCAATTTTCTTCAGCCGTGGGCCCCGAGGCTCATTTTTGTGCCAGTCCCAGTATTGGGTCAGTACCAGATCCACCCCACTGGAGTTCTCATTGCCAAAACAAGGACAGGAGTCACTTGGATTTTCTCTAAGACATGGAACATTAAGAGGACACCAACGTTAAAAGTCGTATTCCCTGATAATTGCACAAATTTCTAAGCTTCCTTTCCCTTTAGCAACCTTTTCTCACCAAACCTGCCTCTCCAACCCTGGACTTTCTGCTGGCCTCATCCCTGCCCCTTTATCAGAAAATTGAATTTAATGAAACTAAAGATCTTTGAGCAAGGAGCCTGCTGCCAAGGGACCCTTTGTGCCCTTAGGAGTACCCTCTCTGTGTGCCCTCACCCTCTGATGATGAAAGTGACTTTCCTCTGTCCCTGACCCCCAGATATGCTGTGACACAGGCAGAGCTGTTTGCCCTACTTTGCCGCCTGGCCGACGAGCTGCTCTTTAGGCAGATTGCCTGGATCAAGAAACTGCCCTTCTTCTGTGAGCTCTCAATCAAGGATTACACGTGCCTCTTGAGCTCTACATGGCAGGAACTAATCCTGCTATCCTCCCTCACCGTTTACAGCAAGCAGATCTTTGGGGAGCTGGCTGATGTCACCGCCAAGTACTCACCCTCTGATGAAGAGCTACACAGGTGAGGGCTCCTGGCTTGGGAGGAAATCCCAAGCAACCAAACCATTGTCATCCCTGCAAAGCAGGGTTGCCTGGCCCTCCAGAGGATGGGCATTAGACCACACAGGCCTGGATTCAAATCCTCACTCTGCCACTGACTAGCTTTGTGCCTTGGCTATGTCTGTGATCCTCAGGTTCTGAATTTATGAAATGGGGTGATAACAATACCTCCCCAACAAGGTAGTTGTGAGAAATAAATATAGTACAGTCAAGCTTAGCAGACTGCTAAGCTGTTTTTATTACATCTGGATTCTGATATAGATAATGTATCTGGGAACACCAAAAATCTGAAGTCTGCCTACAAGGCAAGAGGGGCTCTGAGCTGGAGTTTACAATCTAAGAAAGAGACCTAGGAGTCTTCTGTGTGCCAGGCACTATGCGAGATATTTTATACTGTCTTATTTCTTTCTCACAGCATCCAGCATTACAGGTATTATTATGCTTTTTTTATAGATGAGTATACTGAAATTCAGAGAGAGCTGCCCTTGAGGGTTTTGGATTTGAATTCAGAGCCTAGATTTGAGCTTATGCCTGCCTGACTGCAAAGCTTGGGCTCCTTCTCAAATGCAATGAGATATTAAGAGCATGGGACTAAGAGACTGAACTGTTCCTTGCCATTTTCTGGCATAAAGTTTCATCCCAGCCTGCCAGTATCCTTACAACCTCCCTGTCCAGAATGGACCATCTTCCTCCTTGCTGCTCGCCTGTTCAAGCACACTTTTTACTCACTCACTTTGGTGACCTGGGGCACATAGTGACCATATTTTCTGACTGACAAATGAGGACATTTTGTCTATTGAGACAACTTTTCTGGTTTGTTAATTTATTCATACGAAAGTCTCATAAATATTAATTCACATTTAAGTAGACATTTCAATAAATCACTTTACTGGACAGTTTAAAATGATGGAAGTCATAGGATTCCAGGGCACCAAGAGGGAGGAAAGAGAAGGTACCCTTATCAATGAAAGGTGCAATGGGTGGAATACCAAGCCCCACACTTCTCTTCACAGAACTGGGGTGCATCTCCCCACTGCCACCCAGTCTCAAGCTGGGAACAATGCTCCAAGACCTTCAAGGGCCCTTTGCATAGCTGAGGGAGGGAGGAGTCTGGGTGCTTACTCTCTTGTCTGGTTTTCTAATATTCCTATATTAACAATGCTTACTAGCTTCAGAGTGATCTATAAATGACAGAGTTTAAACCCAGCTGACACTTTGTCCTATAAACAGAGCTATCTGATTTTGCAGATGACCCTTGTCCAGAGCCTTTAATTCATTGTTTCTATCAAATTCCTGTCTCTTGCTCTGTAACTCTGGGTCACAGGAGTGTTTAGATAGCAGTCAGCCTGCTCTGATGTTGTCTGGGTTTGCAGAGCTGACCGAGAAAGCCCAGCCTCCCTATTTGCCTGGATTTTAACAGTTCAGCCTGGGGCTGCCTACAGAGTCAGCCTTTTGGCTCCACTCCCCGTAGAATAATGGGTTTTCCCAGGCCCTCTGCAGGTAGGCAGAGATCACTGGCAGTGCAGGGCTCTCTCTGGCTCTGAGCTTCATAAGGCACCCCATCCCACTGTATCCAGTCCCTTAAGCCCCAAGACCAAGGCAGGGGCCAGTAACAGCTGAATTAATGAGGTAACTTTTCCCTCCTTTGTAGGAAGCCTCCTTACCAAGGAGGATCTAAAGCTGCACTGTCAAAGTTAATAGCCACTAGCCTCGTGGACTTTTAAATTTAAATTAATTAAAATTAAAAATTTGATTTCTCATTTGCACTAGCCACATTTCAAGCATTCAGTAGCCACATGTGGCTATTGGCCACTATACTGGGTAGTGCAAATATAGATCGTTTCCATTGTTACAAAAAGTTTTATTGAACAATGCTAACTCTAGAACACATGTTGCTGTTGAGTTCTCAAGTGGGTTCTGAGGATAAGAAATGAATTTGTTTTTAGGACTCTCTCTACTATAGGATCCATCAATGGAAAAATAAGAGTTAAACTTAAACATGTTAGTTCTGATTCCATGGCTATTTACTGAGTATCTATTGTGTGTGTTTGGGAGGAGGAAGCTAGATCACAGATGATACAGATATGGTTTCTGATTCTGAGAGTCCGTATTCTTGGTTTAGTGAATTGGAGACAAATAGAAGCAGATACAATTTACAATGCAGGGTCATATTGCTGGAGATTGAGGGGCATATGAAGAACTAAGCAAGCATTAACTAGGGAATGAGTGCCTCTACTTGCAGAATCAAGGAAGGCTTATTACCAGGGGAACAGACATTTGAGCTGCACCTTGAAGTGGGAATTTTGTAGGTACATCGTAGAGGACAGGAGGAAGGCAGGAGTATAACACAAAGTCCTACAAGTTTGGATCCTGGATGGTTGCTATGTGCTGGGAACCATAAGTAATCCTGTGAATTAGGATATAAAGAGACTGTTATCTGAGAGAGACAAATGAGAGAAGAAATGACTGGAGAGAAAGGTAAAGACAAGACAGGTCATGAAGGTGCTCAAATGTCAATCTGAAGAATTTGGATTTTATTGTGTAAATAGTACTATGTCATAAGCAGTTTTTAAGTGGAGGAATTACGTGGTCAGGTTGTGTATTAGAAAGATCTCTGTGGCTATAAAGCTCAGGATGGATTGGTATGGCCAAGACTAGAGCATGGCAGCTGGGCAGGAGCCTATTCCATAGCTCAGGTAAAAGAAAACAAGGCCTGGGCAAGGCAGCAGTGACTGGGGGACTAGAGAGGGCAGCCCAAAGCCAAGAGATGTCAAGGAGGTAAAGTCAGTGGGACTTCAGTGAGTAGAAAGAGTTGGAGATGACTGCTGGTGTTTTGGACTAGCCAGACAGTTAGGGACCAATTCTCTTGGCCAAGATAAAGGAGCCCGGGACGAACAGGATGGGCGACGAACCTCTCTGAGTTTGGTTTGCATGTCTGGAGAGTCTGAGATGCAGGTGGGACTGCCCAGGAGGTCATAGGAAATGGAAGTGCAAGAACCTCTGGAGTCAGGTTAATTACTGTAAAGCAGTACCCACTCTGCTAGAAACCCAGGGAGTGAAGTCTGTAATTGGCCATAGCTCTTTCCTACTTTGCCTGCTGCTGCCTTGCTCCCACTCCCCCAGACTGCCTTTACTTTTTCACAACTCTTGAGTGCAAGTGAGTTCCTGCTGTCATGAAAAGGCTTTTCCCAGATGATACATGACCACCTCCTTTTCTAGTCTCCAATATTGAATCAAATTTATGGTACCCATATTCCTTAATCAGACTGTTATCATACAGTGAACTGGGTGAATTTGATTTAAAGCAGATTGTAGCACCAGCCAGCGACTGCTCCTGGACCTAATCAAGACTCCTTCACTCTCAGGAGAAGATGCCTTGAGGTAGATGGGCTTTAATGGGCACTTCTATCTCGTGAGCACTAGCTCCATTTCTGCCAGATCTCTGGAAAGTTGCTTTCCAGCTTCCCTGCCTGGACCTTAACTATAAGGCTCAGGAAACACAGTCTTTTACTTTTGCTACAATAACAGGAGTGATGATGATGCTATTAATAATGGTAATGGCTAACAACTATAGCATATTTATTATGCCAGATTCCATCTTAAGTGCTTTACATAGGTTATTTTTTGAGTCCTTACCACCACCCTATAAGATTGGCACTGGTATTATCCCTGTTCTAGAGATGAGGAGCATGATGTTCAGAGAAATGAAAACTCAAGGCTACAAAGCTAGAAAGAGATAGAGTTAAGATTATCACCTAAATCTGTTGTGCTCAAAGCCCCACCTCTTTATGCTAAACTCTTGCTCTCCTAGAGCCTTCTCAAAAGGTGTGACTTTCTGGAATTTGTCTTGGAGCTACAGTCTTACTTTTCATCTTGGAGTCTGTACATGGGTGCTGAGATGGCAATTTCTCTAAGGTTGTGGTTAATGACTGCTCCTGGGGTAGGTGCATTTAGGTGAATGAAAAAGAGACAACTAGGTCTCTCAGGCCCCTTAATGGGACATAACTTACATAGTGTCAGCTTCAATTGCTGACTGAATGGTCCAGTGGTTTGGGGGATCCTAGCAGGAATGTTTTCCTTGTCCTAGCATGCTTGTGTAATGGGAACCTAGAAGAAGAATGGGTGTGTTTGTCCAACTTTCTGGCTTTGAATGCTGATAATTTGTAGACAGGGAATACAGGGGCGTCAGAATTGTGGAGTGGGCAGATGTGGAGGAGGCACGGCTGCAAGAGAAAGCAGGCCCATGGAACAGAGAACAACTTTGTTTATCAAGGGGTGGGATGCGGGGTGTGGAGGAAAGCTTTGCAGTCAGGCTGTGGAGTCTGAGTGGGGGCTGCTGGGCTGGCTGCCAGCCCCCCCATCACTGGTGGGGGTCCATGGTGGCTGCCTGTTGTAGGAAACTTGGGAGAGAGGGACATGCTATCCCAAAGAGAGAGGGCAGATCTGGGGCATATGCACAGGCAAGGCACTTGGGAGCTCCTTTGTGTACCTCAGGTCAAGATTCAGCCAAGAACAGGTTTGGCATTGCTGGCCAGGGGTCTGGCTGATAGCCACACACCTGCAGGTTCTGCAGTGCCAGAGTGAGCACTTGGGGAAAGAGGTTGCTGATTAAGGGACAAAGCATTATCTTTGCTTGCTACGCTGCTCGGCCACCAAACAGATGCTGATACTGCTTTTCCCTTTGCATCCTCTTTTTTTATGCTCTAGCCTATTACATCCCCCTATCCCTCCAAGCAAATACTGAAGGGAATTGGTAGTAAAGACCTTATTTTCCTCTCAAAAACATAAGTAGCCCACAAAGTACTATGATGAGGAAGGTCTCCCAGGCACAATGCCTCCTGCAAGTCTCAGCATCACGGAGGCACCGTAGGGGCATTTTGTGCACTGTAGCCCACCTAATACCCACCCAGGGATGGGCCCTGGGCAGAGTTGCTGTGGGAGCACAGAGCTCCTGATATCCCATGTGGTAGCCTTTCCCAGTTAGCAGTTAACAATAAGACAGGACCAGGGGTGGGCAGTGTAGTGCTGAGAAAAAGCCCCTAGGTTTGGAATTAGAAAACCTAGATTTGAACCTTTGCTCCACCACCACGTATTTACTATGTAACCTTGGAGAAGTCACTTCTTTTTCTGCTTCCTCATCCCTAACATGGAGGTGATATTATTTATCTATCAGGTTATCAGGAGGATAAAATGTAAGAATGTATGTGGAAGGGCCAAATACATAATAGAGATACAGTAAATAACCTCTCTGAGTCTTCATTTCCACACATGAACAAAGGGGGTTATGATTAATATCCATTCTGTGGATTTATTTGGAGTATCCAATGAGATAGCGTATGTGACGGCCAGGCGCAGTGGCTCACACCTGTAATCCTAGCACTCTGGGAGGCCAAGGCGGGTAGATCACTCAAGGTCAGGAGTTCGAGACCAGCCTGAGCAAGAGCGAGACGCCGTCTCTACTAAAAAATAGAAAGAAATGATCTGGACAACTAAAAAAAAATATATATATATATATATATATATATATATATATACACATATATATATATAAAAATTAGCCAGGCACGGTGGTGCATGCCTGTAGTCCCAGGTACTTGGGAGGCTGAGGCAGGAGGATTGTTTGAGCCCAGGAGTTGGAGGTTGCTGTGAGCTAGGCTGATGCCACGGCACTCTAGCCAGGGCAACAGACTGAGACTCTGTCTCAAAAAAAAAAAAAAAAAAAAAGCATATGTGGAATACTTAAAGTGCCTGGCAGGTAGCAAACACTCAACAAATGGTAGAATGGTAGATAAGGTTATTAGAGTGGTTATTCAATATGAATTTGTCTATCAGCTAGTATGGGAACTTATCAATAAAGTTGTAAAAGTTGGGCCAGATGGAGAGAGAAACTGAATTAGCCATCCTAGCTCAAATCAGCAAACAGAAAGAAGCGTTGGCTCAGCCTGACTGGAAGCCATGCCATGAGGCAGAGATGCAGAGTTCCAGATTGCAAGTATAGTCATCCCTCGGTATTGACAGGGGAGTGGTTCCAGGACCTCCATGATAACCAAAATCCACAGAGCT
Organism: Propithecus perrieri; assembly: GCA_963574695.1. Taxonomy (NCBI): domain Eukaryota; kingdom Metazoa; phylum Chordata; class Mammalia; order Primates; family Indriidae; genus Propithecus; species Propithecus perrieri. Next base: position 4,922 of record CAUYRB010018215.1, on the reverse strand, counting down.
CAAGTCCCTTATATAAAGTGGTGTACTATTTACTTATAACCTACACATATCCTCTTGTATACTTTAAATCATCTCCAAATTATACAGTGTACATGCTATATAAATAATTGTCATACTGTATTTTTAAATTTTGTATTGTTTTTTACTGTTGAATTTTTAAAAAAAAATATTTTCAATCCACAGTTGGTGGAACCCGTGGACATAGAACCCGCAGATACTGAGGGCTGGCTCTGCCTGCTACTGTGGCTTACATTGGTGCTTGAAAAGTGCAGGTGCCTCTGGTCCCAACCAGGGACCCAGGCAGGCTTTCCCTAGGGAACAGAAAATGTCCTTTTTGCCCAGGAAGCCAGAGCCTCGCAAAGCTAATACAGAAGGCAATAGCACATCCCCAGGTGTTCTGGACCCTATCCTGATAGGGCCTTCTTGGCCTGGCATGGGGCTGCAATGCCCAGATCTGAACATGTCACCAAGAAGCAGCCCTGCAGCTGAGCATCTTCTCTTTGTGACTGAGCTGCATCTAAGGCCCATCTAGAACTCTTCCTTGGCTCACTGTCCATCCCACTTCTAGAATGACTCAGGCTGGGCTTGACCCCAGCTTTTGTAAACTCCTGCTTCCCCATTAAACATTTGCCTCCTTGGATTGGTGGTATCTCCATTTCTGTTATGAAGTATACCCAGAGCGTTAGTCCCCTGGGGTGGCCTAGCCTGGGGCTCCTGTGCCTAAAACTTGGTCCATGTCCAAGAAACTCACTCCTAACCCAAAGAAAGGAGCCTGGCCAGCTTTAAGCCCCCTCTGTTAGAGAACGCCACCTTAGATATTGGAAAAACCAAGGCCTTGGGTAGTTAGCTCAGGTTCTAAGTTCTAACTCTGCCACCAACTCTATGTGCTTGTGGACCAGTCCCCTCCTTTCTTTGTACTTCAGTTTCTCATCTGTACAATGGTGATGACTATCTCACCAATCTCATAGGATTAAGAGAATCAAATGAGATAACACACATAAAGTGCCCAGCACAGAGACTGGCACAGCATGGAAGCTCAGTTAATGTTTCCCTCCCTCCCCAACTAAAGTCAAGGATGCCAGGAAAAATTTTCACTGTGTATAAACCCAGCTGAAAACAGTGAACCTAAGTAAATACAATTAGCAGCATTTTCTACATTGTATCAGAGGCTCATGTAGAGTCACCATGGCAGCTGCCATTGATATGAAAGGCTGCATCTCAACAATAGTGGCATCCCGATAATGTCGTATTTCTCTATATTTACATCCCAAACTGCCTTTGGCCCTTGTTAGCCCAAGCAGGCAAGCATTATCACCTTATAGAGGAGGACCTGAAAGCATAAAAAGGGTCAAATGACCTTGCCAAGGCCTCACAGCTTGTGTGTGATGGAGCTAGATTTGAACCTAGATTTGACTGATGCTACCCAACCTTGGGAACTGCAGCTTGCATGAGCTACATTGGCCTCTAGACAAACCATGGATCCACATGTACTTCACAAATGGCGCTAGATTCCACTTCCCCCAAGCTCAGCCTCTTTCCTGTCATAGATGCCATAGGGCACTGTAGGAGCCCTCTGTCTGCCCTTTCCTGGCTCCCACTGGTATCAGAGCCCACTTTTAACATCTGTGTCTGTTCTCCAGGTTTAGTGATGAAGGGATGGAGGTGATCGAGCGGCTTATCTACCTGTATCACAAGTTCCACCAGCTAAAGGTCAGCAATGAGGAGTATGCGTGCATGAAAGCAATTAACTTCTTAAATCAAGGTGAGTGACTGAGGGTGGGGAAAAGGGACTTTTTGGGGCAGGCAGTGAGCATTGGCCCTCATGTTTCACCCCCCTTACCCTCAGGATTGTCAAGCAGAATCTGTCACACTATGTGGGTGCCAATCTTGTAAGGGAGACTGTGTTTCCCATGTTATCACCCTGCCCCTTTATAGTGCAGGGAAAGTGTGGATTTTTTCTTTAAACCTAAAGGCCACAATCTCTATAACTCATAGAGGAAGGAAGAGGATTCTCTTTGTTTAGTCAGTTTTAATGCATTTAAAACACAGACACCAAGGACAGTACATGCGTCATTTAAAATATGTACCAAGTTTACCAGTGACTGAAGAAGAGCAGAGTGACTGATGAAACTATTGGAGATAAGGGCTCTGTGACAGGCTGGCAGTGGTTCTTACAGCTCCTTCGGGGCGCACACACACACACACACACACACCAAGCGTGGGTTTTAATTAGAAGAGTGCCGGATACGTTTTATGGTGGGCTATTACCTGCAAAGTGGCGCTTGGTAGCTGCTTGTGACCAGTGTATGAAGGACAATTTGTATTCTTTTTTCCAAAGTAGCATATGAATACTCTACTACCAGAATGGAAGTGGGCTATTTTGCTGCCTGTGGCATTGAGAGTGCTCTCTTCTTATGTTCAGTTTCCTAGTCCAGAGACTCTTGATCCCCTCCTCTTTGCCCACTCTCCCCCTACGTTGGCCAAACCTCCTCCTGCTTCTGCACTACTCATGCATTTATCTGGTGCTCTGCATGCCTCCCTTAGGCCAAGCCCTGTGCTCAGTATTAAAGACATTAAAAAAGCTTAGACCCCAGGTCCCTGGCCTCAAGAAGTATATACTCTGATAGCACTGGACACATTACTTGCACCTCAGATAAGGGGAGATCAGTAGCAACTTCTTGGAGGAGGAGGAGAAAACTAATCTGGGCCTCCAAGGCTGGGTAAGATTTATATATAGAATATTTATATTCATCTTCTATATATAAAAAGGATGTGTGTTTATGTATATATATACATGGGGGGGAGAGAGAAATCTATATAGAAAAAATGAACGGACAGCTCAGGTAGAATAATAAGAGAAGAGGCATATAGATTGTGGTGTGAGGGAGGGGGTACAAGCATAATGTGTAGATATCAGGAACGTTTCTGACTGATTCCAACAAAAGGCAAATTTAAAGATATTGTGAAGGATAAATTTGGAAAGGTAGGTAGGTTATTCAGTCATTTGTTCAGCATTTCACTGGTGTCTGTTTTATGCCAAGCCCTTTTTTTGGGAGCTGGATATGAAGTTGAGAAAGATAGCCTAGCTCTCAAGGGGCTTAGTCTAATTACTGTCCTCTGTTTTTTCCTTCTCTACCTTATTTCTCTTCCCTTATCCAGAGCTTGGTTCCTCCATATCAGAAAGAGTAAAGATCCCCTATGATGACAATTTGTTTAATAACTTTTAATTGAAAGATACGCATATTCAAGGAGCTTGTGTTTCTTCCACATTAGAAAGCCCCTCTCATTCCTGTATGGTTTTTTCACAGATATCAGGGGTCTGACCAGTGCCTCACAGCTGGAACAGTTGAACAAGCGCTATTGGTACATTTGCCAGGATTTCACTGAATATAAATATACACATCAGCCAAACCGCTTTCCTGATCTCATGATGTGCTTACCTGAGATTCGATATATTGCAGGTAACATTCTGGGTCCGGGGCTTCCAACCCTTCCTTCCTTCTCTTAGCTTGTAAAGAGAATGAGGCGAGCAGTGTTTTTAGGGTGCTTATACCAGCCCAACACCAACTGCATAAAAGAGTTACTACCCTTGCCCTCCAAAAAGTTCTATTATAACAGGAAGTTTGTGTTTTCTTTGTAGAGAAAAGAAGCTAACATTTCTTGAGCTCCTGCGATGTGCAGGGTACTTGGTGGCCTTTTATCATGTAATCTGCAAGGCTGGTGGTTGGTGACATTATGGCCATTCTCTGGATAGGGAAACAGAAAGAGGCTCAGAGTATCTCAAATTAATTTAATTTCATTAATTGTATACTTTAAAAGAGTGAATTGTATGATATGTGAACTATATTTCAATTTTTAAAATTAACTTCATTTCATAGAATTGGCCAAGGACTTTCAGGGGTCATTTATTTAAAGTGATATCTTTAAAATCCTATGTTTGCGTAGGAATTTTGTGTGTTGGGGTGTGTACATATGTGTGTTTGTAGGTGGTCTTGACCTCTTCTGAGCTTCTTGATATTTAAATATATCCATTTCAGTATAAAATCTTGGCTTTTTGTTGTTGTTGTTGCTTTACTTCATTTAATAAAGATTCTTGTTTATGGCTGTGCAGCATATACTAAGGGGCAGTTCGGAAATGTGACCTCTAGATTGGGATTGTTTCTGTAAAATTCAGCAATACAGGCCGGGCGCGGTGGCTCACGCCTGTAATCCTAGCACTCTGGGAGGCCGAGGCGGGTGGATCGCTCAAGGTCAGGATTTGAGACCAGCCTGAGCAAGAGCGAGACCCCATCTCTACTAAAAATAGAAAGAAATTATTTGGACAACTAAAAATATATAGACAAAAATTAGCCGGGCATGGTGGCGCATGCCTGTAGTCCCAGCTACTCAGGAGCCTGAGGCAGAAGGATTGCTTGAGCCCAGGAGTTTGAGGTTGCTGTGAGCAAGGCTGATGCCATGGTACTCTAGCCCGGGCAACACAGTGAGACTCTGTCTCAAAAAAAAAAAAAAAAAAAAAAAACAACTCATAATCTTCCCTTCTAAACCTGGTCCTCCCCCTCTGTTTCTTATCTGATTGAAAGGCAACACCATCCCACCAGCGTGCAAGCCGAAGCAAGGCATCTTGGGAGTCATTCTTGACATCCTCCCCCACCAACTTCTGACACCCGTTGAAGGTTATGGTGAAGGACATGGTGAAGTTCTAATAGCTTCCCAGCATTCACACTTGTATTCTCTAATCCAGTGCTTCCCAACCTTTTTTTTTTTTTTTTAACATCACAGCACACAGAAAATTGTATTTGCACGATTCACCAGGGTAACTGGACAAGGGTGCTCAAGGCTGGAGGCAGCTGCCCATGGGGACTTTGGCTGCTCTGGACCCACCCAGCCCCTCAAGGGCCTGAAGGGATCAATATCTTGGGCAC
>CAUYRB010018214.1:0-44346 GCA_963574695.1 Propithecus perrieri | reverse complement strand
TCTCACTGGGGTTAGGTGATATCTCATTGTGGTTTTGATTTGCATTTCTCTAATGATTAGAGATGTTGAGCATTTTTTTATATGTTTGCTGGCCATTATTCTGTCTTCTTTTGAAAAATTTCTGTTCATTTCCTTTGCCCATTTGTTGATGGGGTTCTTTGATTTTTTCTTGTTGATTTTTTTGAGTTCTAGATAGATTCTGGTTATCAGCCTTTTATCAGATGTGCAGAGAGCGAATATTTTCTCCCATTCTGTGGGCTGTCTATTCGCTCTAATGATAGTTTCCTCGGCAGTGCAGAAGCTTTTTAATTTGGTCAGATCCCATTTATTTATTTCTGTTGCTGCGGTAATTGCTTTGGGGTTCTTCTTCAAGAATTCCTTGCCTGGGTCCGGGAGTGGTGGCTCACACCTATAATCCTAGCACTCTGGGAGGCTGAGGGGGGTGGATCGCTTGAGATCAGGAGTTTGAGACCAGCCTGAGCAAGAACAAGACCCCGTCTCTACCAAAATTAGAAAGAAATTAGTCGGACAACTAAAAATATATATATAAAAAATTAGCCGGGCATGGTGGTGCATGCCTGTAGTCCCAGCTACTCAGAAGGCTAAGGCAGAAGGACTGCTTGAGCCCAGGAGTTCGAGGTTGCTGTGAGCTATGATGAAGCCATGGCACTCTACAGAGTGAGACTCTATCTCAAAAAAAAAAAAAAAAAGAATTCCTTGCCTAGGCCGATGTCTCAAAGGGTCTTCCCAACATATTCTTTTAGAATTCTTAAGGTTTCATGCCTTGGGTTTAAGTCTGTTATCCATTTTGAATTGATTGTTGTGAGAGGTGGGGATCCAGTTTCATTATTCTGCATGTACCTATCCAGTTTTCCCAGCACCATTTATTGAAGAGAGATTCTTTTCCCCAGTGTAAGCAATCTGAAGTAAAAAGAACAAACTGGGAGGTATCAGTCTACCAGACTTCAAGCTGTACTACCAGGCTATAGTAACTAAAACATAATGGTACTGGCACAAGAACAGGGACATTGACCTCTGGAATAGGACTGAGAATCCAGAGATGAAACCATCCGCATATGGTAATCTAATCTTTGACAAAGCTGACAAAAATATACACTGGGGAAAAGAATCTCCCTCCATTCTATCCACTTCACATTTTAGATTCAGGTTGTCTTCAGTTTATCTATTTAAAATGTGATCTTTAAAAATTATGCTCTGAACTCATTACTTCAGTAATAAACAGACCAATATACTCTGGGAAATCAGTAAATCTGAAGGAAATTTAAAATATTCAATTATATGTTGCATAGAACTTCATTGTACATGTGCATAAGGTTAATAATATAAATTAATTAGAAAAAAATAAAATACTGCTTATAATCTCTCATCCTAAGATACTTGAGATGATGAATTTCCTTCTTTTCCAGAGTGGTTCCAATAATACCATCATATTTTTGCCACAATCTAGAGCTATCTACCCTGTAGTTGTACTCTAAGAACTAGAGTTACCATTTTCTGTAGGATTTAAAAAGATTTACAAGACAATTTAGGGCAAACTTTGGGAAAAGAAAAAACAAACAAACCTCTATTCATAGGAATAAGTCACATATAGCAGCCTTGTGGTTGCAATGATATACAAAAAAAGGAGGAAAAGGTGACATTATTTCATGCTTATTGTGATAGATATTTAAAGGTCTTTCATTGGTCATGACAATGTTCTGGAATAAATTTAACATTTGGGACTCATATGGATACATTTTGAAGTCAAAGACAGATCTCCATGTCATATATTTAAATTCCATCTATTCTAAGGAGGGTTTTATAAATTAAGAATTTTATAGTATTTAAATCAATGAGCTTGGTAATTCATTAAGATTTAGATCCTTGGCCTTATAAAAAAAAGGAGTATGTAATTTTATTTGCACTAAAATAATATTAATAATAAAATATTCCTGCTAACATTTCGCAAACTTTGTTGTTTATGTAAAAATTGCACCAAATATTATATGAATTGAGTTTTTCTTTAATATTTTTTCTAATTTTCTCCAGTAAATTATTTTAAACTTTAAATCCAGATATATCCCTGATATATTCTGACATGCATCATCAATTCTTTGATGTCTCTTTTTTTTTATCCTTGACTGAATTATAGAAATGAGATCTGAGTTACGATTTAACAAAAAATCTGTCTCATGTAAAATGTTACAAATAAAAAAATAAAAATGAACATAATATATAACTTCACAATAAACAAATGTTGGTGTACCTATAAGTGTTCCTAAAGCCTTTGAAAAATATTTTAAAAGATCATGGCAAAAGATGACTTCAGTGATAAAAAAATGAATAGGATACAGAGAATATTATCTTACTTTTTCTATCCAGAAAATGGAACAACCAAATTAAGCTCTCTTATATTAGAATTTATAAGGTAAATGATAAAGTTAACCCCATTTTTTTCTCTCATCATCTAAACACAGGAGTCAATTAAGTAGAACATTAAAAACTGATGAATCAAAGAGTGGCATAAAATAGCAATTAGAAATAATGAGTTCTTGAAGGAAAATGAGAAGGGAGAAGTCATAAAATGACAGTAGCAGAACTAGTCATTAATGAGAAGTGACATTGAGGAATAGAAATGCCAAATACAACAGTGGCTATGACTGAGTGTATGCTGGATAGATTGATGCAGATGAAAACACCTCCAGAGTTTAGGAATTTTTCCAGTGTTGATTTGGTATAGTTAGAAAAAAAATATATTCTTAAAATGAAGCTACTCTAGAGATGACCCGCGAGCGAATCATCTCCTATTTAGAAGGTGATCATTTGAGCTTGTCATTCCAACTTTAGATATCTTTGGCTCAAAAATGATGGTGGTTTAGTTTTGTTAAATAAAAATACTTTTTTTAAAAAAAATAGGATATACACAACATATCAGGAACTTCATCTCTCCCTCCACAACTTAGAGCAAGGGAGAAATCTGGTATGTTGTCAGACTGAGATCAGTAGGAAATGACAGGAGTGAAATGAATGATTAATGTGATTCCTGTACCCACCAGACAAACACAGAACCAGTGGGAGGTATATATGTATATTTTATATATTTATATACACACCTATATATTGGGGATAGAATTTCTTCTTCCTCAGGGAAAATTCAGTTTACCCCTAAGGCCTTTCAATTGATTAGCTAGGGCTCACTCAGAATATGAAGGATAATCTCCTTTACTTAAAGTCAATTGATTGCTGATGTTACTCACATCTACAAAACACCTTCTCAGCAACAACTAGATTAGTGTCTGGTTGAATAACTGGATAATATAGCCAAGCCATGTTGGCACATAAAATTAACCACTACAATCTTCAACTACGCCTCCCTTTCCAGACATATCCTTTCTTAATAAAGATAGATTTCCAAAAGAAACCCCATTTGAAAATCAGTGTCTAAATCTTAACAACTGGGGCCTCCTCTAAGAATAGAGTTCTAAAAATATAGACATCAAAAGAAATGGTGATTTAATGGGTACAAATGCACAGTCGGATAAAAGGAATAAATTCTAATCTTTGATAGAAGAATAGAGTGACTGTAGCCAACAACAATTTATTTTACTTATAAAATAGCTATATGAGAGAACTTGAAATGTACCCGACATAGAGAAATGGTGACTCCTTAGGTGATGGCTACCTTAAATACCCTGACTTGACCACTCCACATTCTAAGCATATAACAAAATTTCACACTTACTCCATAAATATGTACAAATACAATATATCAGAAGAATAAAAAATTAAAAAAAGAAATGGATGGACTGGATCTTTGATAAAGTTGTGGCAATGGTCCTGATATCTATTGTTCATTCTAAGCCACCGGTGGTCCTTCTTTGGAATTCTGTGCTGCTCAGACACATCCTGGGATATGTGGGATGACCATAGTGATGTCTGATTGCTCCGGATCACTTTTGCTTGTTTCAGTCATATACAAAGTAGAACAGAACGGGGGACTGATAACAGTGGTTCAGGTATCACATATAATCCTGTTATTTTGAATAAGATTTAAGTATGTAATTATGATTAACCTGCCATGAATTCAAACCCTTCAACCACATGGTAATAAATACTGTAATTATGTAACATCATAAATTTAGCAAGTGTTATGATTTTGATGGTATAAAACTTTTTCGTTTTTTTCCTTTCTCGCATGCTATGTTGTGGACCTAAGGAAAATTATTTTTAAAGAGATTAATTTCATTGAAGTTGAAAACCATGGGAAAACAGAGGAGTTAAATCCTGGAGGATTCCTGTAGAAAAATTCAGTCAAACTAGATAAAATGATAGCTCTACTTATAGCTCTTTGAGGTATCTTTATATTACTTCCTATGGAGGTTGTACTAGTTTCCAGTCCCACCAGCAATGTATGAGTGCTCCTATCTCTCTGCATCCAAGCCAGCATTTATTGTTTTGGGACTTTTAGATAAAGGCTATTCTCACTGGAGTTAGGTGATATCTCATTGTGATTTTTATTTGCATTTCCCTGATGATTAGAGATGTTGAGCATTTTTTCATATGTTTGTTGGCCATTAGCCTATCTTCTTTTGAGAAATTTCTGTTCATGTCCTTTGCCCACTTTTTGATAGGGCTGTTTGATTTTTTTTCTTGCTGATCCCATTACTGGGCCAAAGGAAAAAAAAGACATTCTATAAAAAAGGCATCTGCATGAGAATGTTTATAGCAGCACAATTCACAATTGCAAAGATGTGGAAACAACCCAAGTCCCCGTCAATCCATGAGTGGGTTAATAAAACGTGGTGTATGTATACTATGGAGTTCTACTCAGCCGCAAAAAACAATGGTGATCTAGCATCTCTTGTATTATCCTGGATAGAGCTGGAGCCCATTCTACTAAGTGAAGCATAACAAGAATAGAAAAACAAGCACTGCATGTACTCACCATCAAATTGGTATTAAGTGATAAACACTTATGTGCACATATAGTAGTAACATTCATCAGGTGTCAGGCAGGTGGTGGGGGGAGGGGATGGGTATATTCACATTTAATGGGTGGGGTGGGCACCGTCAGGGGGAAGGACACGCTTGAAGCTCTGACTCAGGTGGGGAAAAGGCAATATATGTAACCTAAACATTTGTATCCCTGTAATATGCTGAAATAAAAAAAAAAGAAAAATTAAGTCAAACTACAAAATTATAGCTACAATAAAGAAGTCTGGTTACCAAAAAAGTTGCAGAACATGACAAATTGTGACAAAAGTTAAGAGTCACTCAACACAGTCATAAATAAATAGCCACTAAATGTTTTGGTAATAATTGCTTGATGTGAAGTTTTATAGATTAGTCCCTACGTCAGATGACAAGTCCCTTATAACATAGCCAATATGAATCACTCCCCTTATGAAATTGCATGGTTCTATAACCTATACTTGGCCTATCATCCTCTTTGGAACCCCAGGTTGCTTCCTAGACACTAAAAAATAGAGTTTTTCTTCACATTCCTATTTCTCATAAAAGTCATTTTGATCTATCCATTGATTATATTTTTCTGACATAAATTGTTATTTTATTTCTCATTTTTAACAGAATTTAGAACATCACCCTTCTTCATAACTCCATCTTCTTAACCTTTCCTTGTATACCTTCTAAGAAAATATTAATGAAAAAAATTGTTTGATATTTGATTACCTGACATTATGTATTTGGTTCTTTATAGAGATTAAAATTTCATCACAGAAAAAAACATACACTAACTGTTTTAAAAAGGAAGTATTGTTCTTACTATAGTGGTGTTATTTTCTGTGCTATTAGTTTTCCTGCTATAAAACCCTTCAATTTAACAATATGTATAAATTATAATAAAGAGAGTTTTCCTTTTTATAACAGAAACATGTTTCTTTTATCTCTAATATATGTCTTAAAATTTCTTCCCATGTTCTGAAGACATTGATATCTATAGCAGCGAAGATAGGATAAAGAAAATCTGTCTGGCTGTGGTGGCTCACGCCTATAAACCTAGTACTTTGGGAGGCTGAGGCAGGAGGATTGCTTGAGGCCAGGAATTCGAGATCAGCCTGACAAGAATGAAACCTCATCTCTAAATGTAGAAACCTTATTTTTAAAAAATAGAAACACTAGCCAGGTGTGGTGACGCATACCTATAGTCCCAGCTACTTGCAAGACTGAGGCAGGAGGATTGCCTGAGGTTAGGAGTTTGAGGTTGCATTGAGCAATGTTGACACCACTGCACTCTAGCCTGGGCAACAGAGCGAGACCCTGTCTCAAATAAATAAATAAATAAATACATAAATAAAATAAAATCTACCACCAAATCTCTTACTGTGGTCAAAGCATGACACAGTCACCCACCCTGAATTGGGATGGCTCAGATTTACATGAATATGGCTAGAAAACTTGGAAAAGCATGTGCACATGGTATATTTAATTTTACCCTGCCAATGAACTGCTCTATTATAGAAATTTTAACCTCCCATGACATATAACATTTTCACAATTCAAACTATCTGAGAAAGACATTTAGACTTACGAATTTCTCTTTTTTTATTGATCTTGGAGTAGAGCAGAAGCATGAAAATTCAGTGCTATCTCCACAGTAGATCCTCTAGGGTAATTAAGGTGAATGAGCTTCCCTGAATATGGAGTTTGATGAAAATCTGTTATTTTCACTTTTGTCTGTCCAGAATTTTCCTTTCCTATAAATCCTCCTTGGGATCTCCTGACTTCAGTTCAGCCCAGGGGTGGATTCTGTTGCCCAAATTGTCCAATTAGAGTACCCCACTACCTTCACTATGGTAATTCATTCAGAGATCCATGGATGTCTTAAATGAGGTCAACCAGAGCTCTTTTTCAGGATGAGATGTGCATCCAGGAACAGAGAAGAACTCTTCTGTATGGTATTGTGAATGGCATGGACCATACAAGCCTGAGGATACCAGGGACTGTCTTTGACACTGCGTAATGAGCTCTCCTGAGAATTACAGAAAATAACAGAGGAACAGGCTCAAGGGCTGACGTTTGTAGGTGACTAAGATTGTATCTGCAGGTGTACTTTAGGAGCAGGAAGATGGTGGCAGTAAAATAGAGAAATAAGTAAGTGAAAAAGATTGTTTCAAATAGTCGTGTTTTCATGAAGAAATATTCAGTTGGCAGAATGCCTCTCAATTTTTAAGATACAAAACCCTTAGCAAGTGTTTCAGTTAATGATCACATAAAAAATTGATATTAATGTCTCAGAACATTAAAGTCCCCGGTGTAAAAAGTTCGTAGGTTTCCCTTCAAATACAATTGGAGGAATGTCAGAATAATGTGTACATGGTTTGAACAGGTTCCCTAAAAGTCAACCAAGGGGTTGCGGATTGAAAGAACTGCTGGTTTTGAGCAGTGATCACTGGGTTACTACAGTTGGTGGGTATCAACTATATTAATTTTTGGTGATAAAGAAGTGATCTTTTAAGCATTTTCTACCTTGGCATGATTGTTTGTTAGTTATATAAAAGCATATTTCTGTATTTTGGTTACAATTTAAGAAATTGATAAGAGTTGGCATGTAAATAAATTGTAATTATTTCCCTTTTAAAATAATGGGAAATTGCCTCCATAGTTACATTCTCATGCAGAATGTCTGTTTTCTGGAAGGGATTACTGACAATAAATGGCATATATATATATATATATAAATATAATAAATTAACATTTTAATAACCAGTTATAAATTAAATAGTAAATATAGTTAAATATTAAACAGTATTATATAACTAATAATTAAATAATAAATGATATGTAAATATTAAATATTAAGTAACAGTAATATATTTTTGGAATTTGAATAGATATAGGTTATTTATTAATATCTAAGGTAAAGTGTTAGTATGATTTTGTATAAAGAGCCTCCTGATAAAATTATAGTTCCAAAGAAAGAAAACAAAAGTACAATGCCCACTAATTTATCTATATATCTATATTTTCTTGCAATTTTTCATGACACTGAAAATAGTAACCTAAATGTACGCATTGTGGAGGTACAATTGACAAATACAAATTTTATATATTTAAGGTGTACAATGTGATATTTTGATATAAATACAGTAAATTATAAAATGATTATCACAGTCAAGTTAATATATCCATCATCTCACCCAGTTATTTTCTGTTTATGTGTGGTGGGAACACTTGTGATCTACTCTCTCAGAAAATTGCAAATATACAATATGCTTGTCTTTTGGTATTCTTGTTACTATTAAATATGTTTCAGATCAATAAATGATAATATTATTTAAATATATTTTTGTATGACTGTACACAGGTATAAATGAAATCAATGTATTTAAAAAAGTTAGTAAGTAAAACTTATACATAGCAGAGAAAAAAGGAAAAAGACTGGCAGGTCAGAAAGCAAATAAAGTTGGTCTCTATTCTGCAATTTCTGTTTTGTAAGGTAGTGAAATTTCTTCATTTGTTGCTACTGCATTCTTCCCAAGCGGCAGAACTGGCAGTTCTCCTGGAGAGTGTACACTTACATATTAAAAAGCATCACTTACCGCCCCTTTCACGATGCCCTTGGGTACTTCTTGGCTGAGAAAAATTATTGAAATAATGAGGGTTTCTTACTCCTGGAGAAGCTACATTGTTAATGGTACTTATGTTACTTTCTACTCTGGCTCTTAAAAAAGATTGTTTTCTGTCCAATAACACAGTGAAAGCTGTGGTCATTCCTCATTCTCAGACTATTTTCTCTGTGTACTTTATCATTAGAGCAGTCTCCTTTGGCAACTCTTTCAGATATTGGCCTTCTTTAATTAAATTAAAAGCAAATCTAAAAAAAGGGGAAAAGAAAGAAAGAGAAAAAAGTATTTGAAGACAATCACAATGTCTTAATTTTCCCCACTCACACTATCTTTGATGATCTCCAAATAGTAACTCAAAATACTAAATATTAAATATTAAATACTAAGGACTAAAGTATTTACCCCTAATTTCTATTGTGTAACCCTCGTTCCGGCATATACTATAAAGAGCTGATGCTAGGAGGAATTGAAAATGAGTGACACATCCCCAGATTTCTCCACGATGCTTCATGAGTAATATCAGAGCTGATTTATCGTCAGGCACATAAACAAGGTGGGGCAGAGGGAAGAGACATTCAAGACAAAGAAGGTGACTCATCTCCCTCCCCTTCACCCTTTGGAGGTTATTCGTAAATGTCTTCAGATTCTGTTTGTTGACCTGAAAAATGTCACCCAAAGCATTTACGATATTGAGAATGGGTAAGGCAGACCCACATGCAAAGACTGACACTGTGACCATCAGAACGATTTTCCTAAAATCTTTAACCTGAGGTATGAATACTTCTTAATGACACAGAAACACACACTTTGTAGGGTGGATGTAGACAGGGTTATAATCTCCCTCAGATTCTAGCTCTATGGTTGCCTAGAGCATCTGAATAGTCAAATCAGAAATTCCAAAATAACAAGTTCAAGCTCTGTGTAGAAACTGAAATTAAGTGGCTAAATATTTTGCCTGTAGCCCTCATATATACAGCAGCTGCAGAAAAAGAAGAACTGCAGATTCTTTGCAGTACATATAAAGTGTTAATGAGTGGGCTGGGATATCATTTTGGTAGATCAAATCAGCTCTCCCAAAGTAGTGTGATGAGACACATGTCAAGGAGCCATGGTGGGGTGGCCAGGAGCCCAAGACCTCTCAGAGCACCTGACCACCCATCTTAAGCCTACACAGCCTTGTCTGTTTATTCTAGGGTGGCATATAATCCTGGTCACTTTCTCTGGGTATAGTGACATAAAAAGGTTTGGGAAGCACTGCTGTTATATGGTTTTGTGTTGTATTTTTTCAAATTATCAGAGTGAGCCAACGGAATTCCCGTCACAGGTTGATTTGGACAAATGGTGTCAAGACAAATGCCTGAAGACTGGGTTCGCAACAAGGACCTCCAGCTGAAATATCACTGTACTTTCACGGAAAAGGCCTTATTATGGTTTGGTGTCCAATAATGGACTGTGGTATGCCAAGATCTGCCATCCTGGATCTATGTCTCCAAATATTAGAAAATGCCAGCTACATTCATTAAGCAGCTTTTCTTTTTCCTTTTTCTCCCTAGAAATATGACCAGCAATCCATTCCTCACTTGGATTTTGTTTTCCAGACAACAAACATTTATTTATTTCTTTTTTCTTTTTTCTTTTGGCACTCTGGTAGTGATGGCTGATAAGAAGACCCTGGTAGCTCCTTCTCATTCATTTAACCTCTTCCTGCTGACTAGTTAAATCAACTCCATGCTGTAGATTTGTTCCCCTACCATTCAGACCTCCTCTAAATGAGTTCTGTCCTATGCTGTGTGGTTATCAAAGTCTCCAACAGGACAGCACCCCTGCCTGTTTGTTAATAGATTATAATTTATTTTCTTTCCTTCCACCCTGCCCGAATACACTAAGTAGGGACTTTATTTACCTTATTTTTTATTCACAGCACAAAACTGACTTTCTGATCATAAAATTCTCCTTACTTGAAACAATTCAGGGACTGAGCAGGATTGCTAATCCTATCTCTTCTATTGAGGAAAACCCACATAATGATTACCATCAACAGTTCATGCCAGTAAGCAAATGTCTTGGGAAATGCTAGCTGCTGTACTGTTTGAGCTAGATTTACTGCTCTGGACTATTAGTTCAGAATTATTAAAGAATAAGTAATATTTCCCCGCTGAAACTGATTGACATTACCTAGTTACTGTTATTGCAATATTGCCTAAAGGAGCACAAAGATATAATGTTAATTCATTCTTTTTCTGTTTTATTAACGAAAAATTAAGTGTCTCTAAATGTCAGCTTTGCTTTTATTACCAAATTATACTGAGAAGAAATCCCTAGTGCAGATGACAGTTCTTGGCATTACAGGTGTGGTAGTTGGATAGATGGAGTTGAAAGTCTCCTTAAAAATTGTTGCATTAACTAGCTCTATATTGTAAAAAGTGGTAATTTTTTACTTTACACTGGTCAGTTAAAAATGTCTTCCCTTTAGCTATCTCTGTTCCTAGATTATTTTGCTACAGCAAGATTTTACTGTATTCCTGGAAAACAGGAGTTCTTCATTCAGGCTTCTATAACAAAATGCTATAGTCTGGTTGGCTTATAAACAATGGAAATTTATTTCTCAGAGTTCCAAAGGCTGGAAAGTCCAATGCATCAGCAGATTCTGTGTCAGGTGAGGTCACAAGTGGCTGTCTTCTTGCTGTGTCCTCACGTAGTGAAAGAGATGAGGGAGCTCCCTGGGGTCTCTTTTATAGGGGCATTAATCTTATTCATAAGGGGTCCACCTTCATGACCTAATCATCTCCCAAGGCCCCCACCTCCTAATACTATTGCATTGGGCGTTAGAATTTCAACATATGAATTTTGGCAGGACACAACCATTCGGTCTACAGCACAGGGTTTTATAAACAAACCTTAAGCTTACCAAAAATTCAACTTTTGTAGTTTATAATGCTATTATGCATTATAAATAAATTATGACAAATTTGCAAAGTTTTTTTTCATTTGTAGAGGCTGAATTTAATCATGGTTTCTAAGCAGCTGTCTAATTCTTAGTTTATGGATTATGGCACCCAGCCATAAATAATCTCCTAACTTTTCTATTGGGAAATATCCACACGTCTATTTGTGACATGAGGAATCACAATGATTGCACCACATGGAGTTTCTGTCTCTGCTAGAGAGACCAAGGTCCTAGTCAATAGGACCTAGAACGAGTCAGTAATAATAAAGCTGAGCTAATGATAAGACCACTAGGTGGTAATCTTTAGAACTACCATTTTACACAATTGCCACAAATGGATTTCATTTTACCCTGCAAAAGTAATATGTGTTGTCTTAGCAAGAATTTATCATGTGCATTTTTGACAATTTGGATTTTATCCATAATTTTCAAAACTGATCCCCCAGGGCCGAGCGTGGTGGCTCACGTCTGTAATCCTAGCACTCTGGGAGGCCGAGGCGGGTGGATCGTTTGACCCCAGGAGTTCGAGACCAGCCTGAGCAAGAGTGAGACTCTGTCTCTACCAAAAATAGAAAGAAATTAGCTGGAAAATTAAAAAATATATATAGAAAAAAAAAAATTAGCCGGGCATGGTGGCGCATGCCTGTCGTCCCAAATACTCGAGAGGCTGAGGCAGGAGGATCGCTTGAGCCTAGGAGTTTGAGGTTGCTGTGAGCTAAGCTGACACCATGGCACTCTAGCCCAGGCAACAGAGTGAGACTCTGTCTCAAAAAATAAAAAAAAATTAAAAAACAAAACAAAACAAAACTGATCCCCCAAAAGAAGTCTCCAAATTATATCAACCTAAAACTGGGCTACATTTTTATGAGCTGGTAGCCTTAAAAAAATTAAGGCATAAAACATGTAAAAGGTGCTTTAATGACACTGAGAATGGTTGAGAGTTGACTTTAGTGGATACTTAGAAAGTGTCGCATAACTTACAGTAATAAAAGGTGGCATTACTAATATTCTTAAACAGATTCTATACAAATATTGCCCATTATAAATTTAAATAGAATATGAAATCTGAAAAATGAGAGATAAATGCTTCATCTACTAATAGATTATTAATAAATTGAAGATAGTCTTCATATGGTACAATGAATATTCTATAAGAACCATATTCCATTTGTTAAAATAATTCTCTCTGCACTTTTCTTTTTTAGTGTTATAAGTTTAAGCTTCTAAGGCCTGCTGTTTTCTTTTCGTGCCAAATGCTAAAATCACAGTACTCAAAAATTAAGAATTCTGCCTGTAAAATCTATCTCAGAAAAATAATAAGGGGAAATTATGAAAGTTTCTAAACCCGTACATCTTCAAGATCACTTAGTATTCTCAAATTTTGTGATATACTTTAGTTTTAAATTATGCTTTGCTAATTATTAGTCAAGTAGACATCTTCTGTAAGAGTTGGAAACCACTAATGTGTAGACAAGAGAATAATATATTGCAGAAGATGAAAGTAATTGTTATTCAGAATTATTCCAAAAAGAAATTATGGATCAAAGTAATTTGTCGTCAAGATAATAAAAAAACCATGTGTTTGTCTAATTTTACTGTGTGAACTTTAGATGTTAAAGGAACTTGTTGATTTGGTCTGTTAAGGTCTGGTGCTTCTGTTCTCTAAGAAACATTTAAAAAACTTTATGGTGGCATTAAACAACTCATATACAGATCTGCATTAATAGCTACTTAATTCTAAAGTTTCATATTAAGAAAAGCAGCTACTTATTTAAATTAGATTCAGGGAATTCAAATACAAGTAATTTACAGGAATGGTCTGTGAACTTGCACATTTACAGAAAACATTTCTAGAAAATTATCAGTGACTTAGATATCCATGGTTCCCAAATCAACTAAATGTTGTAGCAATTGAATAAGATTCTTTTTATCTAACAGCTGTACAATGAGCTGCTATGGTTATGAGATGGTCTGATTAAGGCAATAATAGAGCGTATTTTAAAAACCACATTGAGAGTAATTTAATGTGGTTTAGTAGGCACTTTTATACTTTGTTGTGACCTGGGGACTAATAAATGAGTATGAACAACATGCAGCAAAGTAGATACAAAAAGGTAAAAGATTAGGCTCACATTCACAAAGTACTTTTCTGGTAAATTACATTTTTTTAACCAACTTAATTCCAGCTGATTTTCTGAAACTTGGAAGATAGAATCGAAGGTAGATGATTTTCCTGCTACTTAAGAAATAGCTCTTTCAACTTGAGTTTTGAATGTGTCTTTTTAGTGGAATAAGCTATTTAATAAAATAATATTGTTTGTCAATGCAAATTCTCTGAGCAAAACCTATTTTGAATATCCATCTACTTATAAGAATACAAGCATGCATATAAATACACATATGAATATATATGTATATACACACTATGTATGTATATATAATAAATTGAGGGGGACTACATGCAGGTCATTGAGTGTTTATATATGATACATATTTAATTCTCACAACTGTATAAGTTTGATAATAATATTTTACAAATGAATTCGAGGGACCAGTTAAATTTCTCAAAATTACACAGCTTATAAGTGAGAAACACAATTAAAATCTAGTTTTATCTGATTCAGAAGATGAACTCTTAACTATTGTGACATTCTTCCTCTGTTCTAGACTCTGCCAAATCAATTCCATATTATTTTATTTTTATAATCTATCTACCAAACATAAAAGAGGACTACCAGTTTTTCACTTAATTACAGATTTGTAGCAATAATAACACATTAAGACTGATGGATGCAGACATGTTAGACAGTTCTCCCTCATTCTTATAAATTATGAATTAAAGCAACAATGCTATAAGATGAATGGCTTCTATAGCACTGTTGCTAGAGTTATACAATGTCAGTTCTATTTTAACCAAAGCTTCAACCAAAGTTTTCCTATGTTCATTACACATTTTTATAGTATATTTCATTTACTCTGAATTTACTTAATTTCTGAGTTAAGTTTCATCACTAGAATCTAAAGAATAAAGAGTGGTGGAAATCATCTTTTGCTATATCTAATATCCTTTACCTCCACATGGAAGAAGAAAAAAAAGAATTCAAAGCTAAATAATTTTACCACGTCTGGAAATGATTAAACTTCTCTAATGAGAAGTTTTAAAGTCACTGTCTCAGATCTATAAATGTTTTCTAGCAATGCTTTATTCAAATATTAAAAATAAGCACTGTCCTTCAGCCTAGAATTCCAAGAGTGGATAGTAAGCAATGAAACCATATTTTTAATTACATGTTTTGTTTTAGCATGTTAACTGATACTATCTAATATTTAGGAAGGAACTTCCCAAAAATGAACAATATTTTAAATTATATTGAACTTCATCTGCCCATTCTTTAGAGTTTATACTTTAAGATTTTCTCATCCTGCATTTTGTTTTTTAAGCAGATGATGGCTTGTGCTGGACTGATGGAAACTGTGGGAAGGAAGAAACAGAATACAAAATAAATTAGGAGACTCTTTCCTTAGATGAGAAACAGCCCCGATTCACAGGTGATACTACTGCTTTCTGGTTACCTATGATTTGAACTTTCTAAAGATCGTATGCTTACAGATTTTTCTGTTAATAAATTAAATCTCAGGTTACTTATATATCAGACTAGAAACATCAGACGACATCTACTCTTTTGGATCAGCTCTTGATATATGATATTCCTTCCAAAAAGGTATGTCTCCTTTTATTAGTGTTTATGTTCCATGAAAAAAACTTTAGCAGCTTGTTTTGTATGTTATAAGTACTTGGTTTGACCAGGAATCCAAACTGAAGCAATCTTTGCTTTTGCACAATAACTCCATTGCTTTGTTAAGGAAAACCTTGATTTTTTTTCCCCTTTATTTAGATCAATAAAGCACAGAACGATTCTGAAGTCATATTAAATACTAAATATATATACATATATATTTAAATTGAATTGTGTACTGTTGTACAACTGCTCATAAAACAAAACTAGAAGAATAAAATACATTATAGGTAGAGATTTTGGGGTGAAGCTTGCTTTTCTAATGGTAATAATTTGTATATATTCAGCATTTTTAAGGCTTTCAAATGGATTCATCATGCTAAGATTGAAATAATTATGCTTCATTTTATGTAATCTCAAATCAAATGTAATTATCTCTACATTAGAGATGAGGAGATTGCTTTGGTTTACAGTACTTCACTGAGTAATTGTAGTTTTTGTTTATAGCCTCAACTTTTAGATTGCTTATTAAAGCTGAACAATTCAATTTAAAAGTCCACACACCTTCATTTTTTTTTTAACTTCTTGGTAACTTCACCTAGTTCACTGAAGACTTTGTCCTCTGCTTCATCAACACCTGTCATTAATCACTGTGAATTCAACCTCTGTAGAGATTAACTATCTAACGCTAAGGTGCCTCAGTCTATCTCATCTTCAGTTATCTTTCCCTTCCCTCCAACTCAGCTATGCCACTGCCATGACCACTGTTGTGTTCTGAATGTTAGTGTCCCCCCAAAACTGGTATGTTGGAACCTAATACCCAATGTGATAGTATCAAGAAGTGGGGCCTTTCAGAGATGATTAGGTCATGAGGGCTCTACTCTCATGAATGGGATTTGTGACCTTATAAACAAGGCTTGAGGAATCACATGTCCCTTCCACCAGGAAAGGACACAGCAAGAAGGTAAAAAATTTGAAGCAGAGAGAACACCCTCACCAGACACTGAATCTGCTGGAACCTTGATCTTGGACGTCCCAACCTCCAGAAATGTGAGCAATAAATTTCTGCTATTTATAAATTACCTAGTCTAAGAAATTTTATAGAATCCTGAATGGACTAGGACAGCCACCACCTCGATTTATCATCTTCAGATTTTGGTCACTTTCGAAATTTTATTTCTAGAAGATTGCTTCCCAGCCACAACCTCTTGGCCTCCATATCACTTGCTCAAAAAAAAAAAAAAAAAGCCAAAAAGCAAAAAACACTACCACAATTATTTAATTTCATTAGAACGTTTAGGCCATTATCCTCACAATATTTTTATGATGATTCAGGTATCTTCTGAAATCACTTTCTTCTTTGTCTAACCTGGATTCCATATGCCTGCCACATTAGACTCTTTCTTTTGAATATCATCGACCACTAAATAATATTGTAATTACTATTACTATCACAGTTGCTCTTATTGTTTACTTCTCACAAATTTCTTCTGAGCTACCCTAGTGAGAGCCACCATCAACTCTCTAATCCTACTGTAATAGCCATGGAAAATGTCTCTGCTTTTTCTGTAACTCTCCGATGTCAACACAGCAACCAGAGTGACTTAAAAAAAAATACAAATTTGCATCATTGTCTTTCATGTTTACAAAACTGCCAATGTTTCCTTATTCCACTTGAAATAAAATACAAACTCATGTCTACAGTGTCATCTAATGTTATCTGCTCTGCAGCTAAACCATACTTCTCTTAAATTCTTCACATCAACGAAGGGCTACTCCACTTTTTTGGGCTGCTCTATCCCCCATGATTCCTATGCCTATTTTCTTCCCTATTTTTAAAACTCCCATGCAATATGACCTCCACAGAGAGGGCTTCTCCAATTATCTTTCTAAAATAAGCACATCCATATAATTCTCTAACTGAATTCTGTTTGTCTTCTTTTATAGCATGTATAACAAATAGTAAGCATGAGCTCCAGTGAGCTGTGTGTCTTTGTCATTTTCGTATCCCCTGTCCCTACTATACTGCCTTGCACAAACACCTCCAAAATATTTATTTATTAAAGATCACTAAATCAATTGTAGAGATGGCTCAGAAACTCTAAACGGTTAGGCTCATACTATTATCCTTTAGCATTTAAGATCAAAGCTTTCCTCACCAACCGAGCAAGGGAGTGGATAATTGAAACACTTTTAGAAACTAGTCATTTTTGAGTGTTTACTGTGTAGCATTGGCAAACATCCATTTTGAGAAATAAATGTATAGATTTTGTGTTTTTTTAAGTTTATTATAAATTTTACTGATAAAAAGAATTTCACACAATTTACAAATAGTAATAAAATATATGACACTCTTTATTATAAATTCCTCATAGCCAGTACTGCTTTTTTTCTTCTCTTCAGGCCAACAAGCCTACAAATGGCAAAATATTTTTCTTTTAGTTTTTTCAGCTGAGCAAGTTTTTTTTCTAAAAGTATTTGGGCAATAGAAGTGCGATTTTGAATTGTGTACGAATTTGTCACTAAGGTAACTTTGTCAAGAGAAGTATAGTTAGTATATTTTTATTGCAACATTGGAAATCAGAGATGTTATCTGATTAGTTAATAATTTTAGCCAAAATAAAGGTTAGGTCAAACTGTAACAAGTAAATCCATCAAAGTTTTAAAGATCTTTCATTGATTTTAAAGGGGAAAAAGTTGATTTTTAATATAATCCTATAAGAGACTATGTTCTCTTATGGAGTCAAATAAATAAGGGGGAAAATGTTAATATAATGATTTTTCTTCTTTTTGTTTACCTAGGAGAGCCAATAGAATGTCTATCTACATTGTGATTTATCATATGTTTGCCTGAATTATCAAATCAATTGTCTCAGAGTATTACTTTAATTTGATCTGCTTCATGAGATGAGTTATTAAAATCTGTGATCAACCCCAAATACATTTGCCTCTGCATGATTAACATAGACTGTAAAGCAGTGCTATTAAAATAAACATTCAGTGTTTATACATATTCAAAGCATTTCTGTGACACATTTCATCAGTAACTAAATACAGCCAAATTTAGGTTATGGAAAATAAGTCCTTAAAATTATACATTTTTAATTTTTCTATCCAAAATACGAATGAAGGTTATATTTTTCTGCTTTTATAAAATTGAGAGTAGAAAATCTAACTGTGCCATAAATAGTAATTAGGGGGAAAAAAGCATAAGACAGGAATTTAGCATTGTCATTAAAAGAACTAAATCATGAATTACATAAATAAGTAAGGATTTTATACTCTATACTAATTAGCCCTAAAATGGTAAGCAACTTATGAAATAAAAATAATTATGGTAATTGCATATAGCATCAACAGTTTCTGATGTTAGTTTTGTAAAACAACTCTTTTTCTAATTATATATTGTCATGTTTCCATGGAAATTGCTTTGCATTTTAATACTTAAGTAGACAAGCATTTTTAAAATCCCTTTACTATAAGAAAAATGGTGATCATGGTATTTTATGAAGTTTAGCTTTTGAATGAAATGGATTGAAAGGTAGCATTCTTATCTTTTGGTGCTTTGATAAAATCTATGTCTCTATTAATGTTTACGGGATGTAAGTAATGTTGCAAAGAGAGTTAATCCCCCATATGATATTTGTTTACTTATTTACAACTATAAAGTTCTACAATATTTGATTATTAAGTTAAAAAAATCCCTAAACTAAAAGAATATGAATATTAGTTAAAAAATAAATTTTCCCAAAGTGATTGAACTAAAATAGCCAATGCAACTTAATATATGCATGTATCTGAAAACTGATTTGAAGTTGAGGGTCAATTTTATTTGATTTTCTTTCTATCTGACTCTTTAGCTACGTCTATTCTTTACAAAAAACACATTTTCAGATCTACAACTCCCAGCTTCAAGGCATTGTGGTAATACATTCCAAGAGAAGGTAATTTTGAAGTTTCTCTTCACTATGCTGTGTTCTAGTTTTGACTGTAAGAGTTAGATTATCATTTTATTAATTACTCTGGTTGTTCAGGAAAATAATCAATGTTTTCACTGAGCAGTTGTGCCATGTTTGTATTCTTCTGACTTAAATTTACAACTCATTGCTTGTGTTGTGGAAGCCACTGTGGCTGTCTTGAGATCTGACCTGCACAGCGGTTGCCATGAGGGGCCAGCTGGTGCAACTGGAATGCATGAAAGTTGATGTCCTGTGGTTGAACTGTGGCCAGTAGGAGACAGGATCTAGTGGATAAATGCTTCTCCTTTCCTCCCTTCCTGCCCCACTCTAAGGTGGCTCGGAGCTGCCGTTGTTTGTACATTTTCTCTGAAGACAATTTGTGAGATAGAGCAATCAGTTATTCATGACAAAGTCATGATCTGTGTGGTGATGCTTCTTCTTTTATTTATTTTTTCTCATTTCTGCCTCACTTCCCTTTTTCACTCTTTCCTGACCCCTGTGATAGCTCTCCCAGTCACATCTTATCCTATAATCACATAGCACTTTGTGGACTTTTTTTTTTCTTTTTTGGTCTTAAAATCAGTTTTCAAAGGAACCTAAGCTAAGACGATCTCTGAGAGTGACGTATTTAAGTCAAATATTAAAACATGGCAATAGAAATATTATAGTGCCATATAACTAGACTATCACATAGGATAATTAAAATGATTTTATTTTATTTCATTATTTTATCTCTGAGACAGGATCTCACTCTATTGCCAGGGCTATAGGGCAGTGGTGTCATCATAGCTCACTGCAACCTCAAATTCTCAGGCTCAAGTGATACTCCTGTTTCAGCCTCTTGAGTAGCTGAGACTACAGGAATGTGCCACTATGCCTGGCTAATTTTTTATTTTTATTTTTATTTTTTGTAGTGACAGGGGCTTGCTATGTTTCCTAGGCTGGTCTGGAACTCCTGGTTTCAAGCACTCCTGCCACCTCAGCCTCTCAAATTGCTAGGATTAAGATTACAAGTATGAATCACCATGTCTGGCTGATAATTAAAATTTTTACAGTTCCATCCAGATTAATACAAGAAGTATTAGTTCATCATTTTCTATTATGGCTGAGTAGTACTCCATGGTATACATATACCACATTTTATTCATCCACTCATGTGTTGATGGGCACTTGGGTTGTTTCCACATCTTTGAAATTGTAAATTGTGCTGCTATAAACATTCCAGTGCAGATGTCTTTTTTATAGAATGTCTTTTTTATCCTTTGGGTAAATACCCACTAGTGGGATTGCTGGATCAAATGGCAGTTCTACTTTTAGTTCTTTCAGGTATCTCCATACTACTCTCCATAGAGGTTGTACTAGTTTTCAGTCCCACCAGCAGTGTATGAGTATTCCCAACACTCTGCATCCACACCATTTGTTATTTTGGGACACTAATACCTCTTGTATTAACCTGATTGAAACTGGAGCCCATTCTTCTAAGGGAAGTATCACAAGAATGAAAAAACAAATATCACATGTACTCACTATTAAATTGATACTAATGGATCAACACTTGTGTACATATATGGAAGTAACATTCATCAGGTGTCAGGTGGGTGGGAGGTGGGTGCGTAAATTCACACCTAAAGGGTGTGGTGCAGTCTGGGGTATGGGTATGCTTGTAGCTTTGACTTGGACGGTGCAAAAGCAATTTATGTGACCAAAGCATTTGTACCCACCTATATTCTGAAATTTAAAATAAATAAATAAATAAATAAACAAACAGACATCTGGTGAAAAAAACACCAAAAAAAAAAAAATTGATACAACACAGCTGTGCCACTACCTGAATCTGGGATAGTCTTTTTGTAAATGTTTCAAAATTAAAATATTTTACTTTTTATAGGTTTATTAATATTAAAATATTTTACAAACAGTGTTAAATTTGAAAATAGTAAAAGATAATTTAAGAGGATACTAAGAAATGTGCTATCTTGAGACAAAAGTTATTTTTAGTCAAGAGGCGTTAAAATGTTATTTCGTGTTCCTTTAATAAGGGGCTTTCATACTCTAGAGCAGGTACCATTGGGCTCTTCTGTAAAGAGGCAAAACGTAGTTGTTTTAGGTTTGCTGTCCTGAAGATCTCTGTGGTGGATCTTCACCCAGTCATTAACAAACAGGTAGAGTGGAACTCCTGGGTCCTGGTGGGGTTCCAGGGATTGGGACTGGTGGGTAAGCAGGGGTTGGATTGTGAATTCCACCAAAAAGCTTCAGAAGAGTTGGCAGAATGCACTTGTAGGAGACCAGAATTGCCACCCCAAAATGTCCCTTTAGTATAAGGATTATTTTGAGCTGAAGGCAATTGGGAAGAAGCAGATAAAAAGAAAAGCTGCCTACATTTTCTTTGCCAAAAAGCAGGGTAAAAATTTGCAAATGTATCCCTCCTCCCCTCTCTATGTGGAAGAACAAAGTGGATCACCAAAGACAGCTTTAGACCCTATTGGTCTGATGACCGTACCAGAGCAATCTACATTACAGACTTATACTAACTCCCATATACTTGTCTTCCCACAATTAACTGCCCCTAAAGACTCAAGGTCCTTTTTCTTTGCCTTGACACTTCTCTATAAATATATTGTTCTTTGTTAAAGATGCTATATGAGCCTGAATTCTATGCCACCTCTCTGAGCTATACTTATTTTCCCCCTATCTCTCAGGGATAGGTGAGGTATACATGTTAATAAACTTCTGGGTTTGTTGTTGTTGTTAATCTGCTTTTTGTTATAGGGGTCCCATCTAAGAACTCAGATGGGTACAGGAAAATTATTTTTTCCTCCCTTACGCACTACAGTTTGCAGTTTTCTATTTCAAACAAATATTTTACGGAGTTTATGTGTACCCGTGTTTATCTCCTCTTCATTATCTAAAATCCTTCAATTTAATCTTTTGTTGCTAAGTAACCAAAATTTCTAGTTCCAAAATGAGTTGCTTTTTCCTAGTCGTCAACACCAAAAGTGCACAGTTAAGAGTAGCTTTTTTCATGCATGGCTGCTGCTGTCATACATTATTATTCAATTTGAGCTAATAGACAGAAATATTCGAGGGTACACTATGGAGATGGTCCATGTATCTTTTTTCTTGTATTTTAGATTGGTTTAAACAATAAGAAATTGCTTAATACATTTTTCAGGAAAAACACTTTTAGAACATATTATAAACTTAATGCTAATAAATAGCATAATATTAATAGTACACAAATTTGTATAAACAAAAGTAGAGAAGATAAATCTCTAAGAAATATTGTAACAATTAATATGTTTAATAATATCTTTTAAATTAGTTTATCTGGTGATATTTCTCTGATGCATTATGGTAGAAAATGGTGGGGCAGACGTTTTAGAACCCATTTTTCATTCCAGACAGGGAGAAACATTGAATATATACAGAAAGTCATGAAGCAATGCTCATAAAAAAAAAAAAAATCTCTTATAGGCATGTTATTTACACTAACTGATAGTATATAATTGAAGACATATTTAGCATTATTAAAGCATCAGGTGATTCAGATCATGTAGCACTGAAACAATAAAAATTAAGTACCTGAAATTCTTATCATATTAATAATTTTAATATTCCTTAACTTCTGTATGTTCTATGCATGTGTACAAGATATAAATACTAAAAGATTTTTTTAAAGACTTATAATAAAATCAATACATTTTAGCTGGAAAATTTAAAAAATATGTATATATTTAAAAGTGAAAATGTTGAGGATTAAGTTGTTCAGATGATTTTGATTTTAATTTAACTGTGAAGTAATATGCTATGTGACTTATTTTTCTAGTTAAGAGAGTGAATTGAAAGGACTAAATTTCTAGACTTGGAATGAACACAACCAATGGAGTATTGGGTTAATCTTACTATAACAGAATAGCCTAAGTTACTCAGGGAGCAGGGACATTCAGACTACTTGCTTAATTTTAATGATTGTTTGAATTGACTAATCAATTTAATCAAACTTTTCAATAGACCATGGCTTACATTATGTTCCCATGTGTAGAATACTTCCTTGGCATTATGACACAATGTACAAGATATGAAGGGGCTTTAATTTTCATTACCAATAAATACCAGCCAGTGAGGAGGTTAAGTGTCTGCACCTCAGTCCCTTCTAATCTTGTTTTCATAAGAAAATGAAATAGTTAAGTACCAAAAAATCCCACATTAAATGTCCCCTATTTTTTTAAAGAAAACAATTGGCTCTGTCTTGTTCTTTATTTCCCTATATATCTTTGATTCAAACCTATCTACTATTAATACAAAGCAATGCTAAAAACTTCAGTGTTTTGAAATAACAAACCAAGATACAGGTGTGAGGATTCAATTAAGCATATCTCCTTAAGAACAAGGGGTTTATAATTAACAACTTGTAATAGTGCCTGATAAGAGCAGGAGCAGAAGTGTTATGAACTGAATGACTGTGTGTGTTCCCCCTCAAAAAATCATATGTTGCCATCCTAACTCCAATATGACGATATTAGGAGGTGAAGTCTTTGGGAGGTAATCAGGCATGAGATTAATGCCCTTAAAAAAAGAGAAACAATTGCTTGCTCTTGTTCTCTCCTCTCTACCATGTGAGGATACAGCGAGAAGACAGCCATCTGCAACCAGAAAGAGGGCCCTCACCAGACACTGGATATGCTGGCACCTTGATCTTGAACTTCCCAGGCTCCCGAACTGTAAGAAATAAATTTCTGTTGGTTAACTACCCAGTCTGTGGAATTTTTGTTATAGTTGCCTGAACTAAGACAAGAAATATAGGGCGTCATTTAAATAAATTACTATCTATTAATAGGTGGGAGCAATGCTTTAATCTTTACCTCTAATTCCAATTCACTCTTGACCTCTTGATCTTTATCCTGTGCATCCATTCACTCGTTGGCTACCATATCCTTGGTGCGCATGTGTTAACCTCCAAAGGCAGAGAGGCAAGACCCTTCCATAAGCTTCTCCATCTCTGCTATCTTTCATTCACACTGTTGTTACTGCAGCAGCTAGGAGTGTCTGGCTTTTCAGATTTTCTTGACAGTTGTGACTTTTCCACCCACACAAATGTTTCAGGAGGATGGTTAGTAACTTTTGCTCTTTCGGACCCTTTCTTCCTCAGCTTCTCCAATAAATGTGTGAGGTGTTAATATTCAAAAGAGTCCTGATTCCCCGATTAATCACTGTGTGACATAAACAGGGATAAATTTTGGGGAAAAAAAAGAAAAACACATGATTCATAACTAGGTATATACATAGCCATATTTCTGCTAAATTTCTGCATGACCAAATCCAATTAGAACGTGGTTGCCAGGTTTAGCAATAAAAATATTCAAATTGGATACTCAGAAAAATAATTTCTAGTAATGCATGTCCCACGTAATATTTTGGACCTACGTAATATTTTGGACGTGTGATGAAAAATACTCATTGTTTATTTGAAATTCAAATTTAACCAAGTGTTCTATATTTTATGTGGTAACCTCAAAAAAAGAAATAAATCTGAGCAGTCCTAGAATTAATGAAATCAAAAACATTCCCTGATGCCTCATAGAACACATTATGGTAACTGGATGTGCTTTTTTCTTCCCTCTGAACTTCTGACTACCACGTATCAATCTGCTACTATCTATTTATGAGTCAGCTTTCCTCTTCTTAAGCGCAGACTATGCTGGTCAATTATTTCCGTCTAGAAGATGATTGAAAGTGTTAATTTGATAATCAGTGTACCTAATTGATTCACAAAACAAATCTTATAAAGTTTCTTGAACCCCTTTGGTTTATATTAATTTCTTTAATGGAGGAACTAATAGAAAGAATTCAACATTCTAAAAAATTACAAGGCTTACACTCCGAGCAAGTGATTATTTCATTCAATATTTTATTTCTAATACACGCTTGAGGAAATACAATATGAACTTAGGTCATCAACTTAATTCATATTTAACCAACAGAACTGGTCAGTTACTAGATGGTAGCAAGCAGAAAAGTTAAGCCCTAGTTTATGTATAAAGCTAGGTTTGCTCTGAAGTTGGGAGAATGTTGTAAATATTCCTTATGCACTCTGAATGTTGCAGTACGATCAATTCTTTAACAGTAGCTTTGGTTAAGGGTTCTTAAAGTGTGCTCTCGAGAACAGCATCATTACCATCACCTGGCAACTTGCAAGAAACACAAATTTTCGGCTCCACTCTTGATGTATTGAATCAGGAATTCCAAGAGTGGGACTCAGCACTCTGTTTTTGACTCCACACTTTATTTTTTAAGAAGCTCTCAAGGTGATTCTGATGAGCACTAACATTTGAGAATCACTTTCCTATGTGAATGCTGAACATAATCTTTCAGATGAGTTCTCTTTCCATGAAGGAAGAAACATATTACCTGGTGAATGGAGGGAATTATAATTTTAACTGAATCCTTTACCTATGTAAGCTTTTACATGATTTGAAGAAGAGAGCAACTTCAAGGTGAATTTAATCAATGTCGATAACTGACTGGGATAATTGCCTCCCACTCTGCGTTACTTTACCTGCATATAAATTGCCTTAAGCTACCTTCTTGCGCACATTTGCACAAGATTATCAGTTGGGGGATAAGAGGTTAATGAATTCAGGGAATTTTGAAATGTGTATGGTGTTTTGGACCCACTCATTATGGAATCATATCACTAAGCAAGTACCTGGGAATCAATATATTCAAGAAAAATATTAAAAATCCATTTGGCTGATGGGACAGAGCTTGTGGCATAGGTTAAATAAGTTTTATATTGAAATAACATGGGAACATTATATGTTTATAAATCTGAAACTAAAATGCATGCATTTTAATGATTTTTAGTTGTGACTAGGCATGCTATTAAAGATTTAGAAATTTTGTGAGAGGCTAATACTTGCACTATTATTGTTGCTTGGCAAATACTCCTCAAATTTATTATTTTATTTTACCCTGTAAACTGGAAGTTCCATCCAAAGAGGGATAATTTGGAATTTAAACTAGGTGATGTACTAATAGTGTTGAAAATTGTTAATTGTTACTATTTACATTCTAAAGTAAGTATTTTCATTTAGGTAGCTTTTAACTTAACTACGTTGTACTATGTTAAACTAGTATATTTTAACATGTTCAGATTAGACTTGGAAACTTTTCTGGTTTTTATTATCACGTAAAGTTCTCATTTTAAAATCATTATGCATATACAGATCTCTTTTTTGGGGTGGGGCAAGAATTGATCCAAGAACATATACAGATTTCTGATGAGATTTCTTTCATTTATCTTTGAGCATTTATTAAAAATAAATTATACATGGTGGTAACGTTAATAAAAATATGGACATATATCTTAAAATATGAAAATATGTATAAAATATATTTAATATTTTTACTTTTATTTGAATCTAGGAGAATGTATTTAAAAAGTATACTTGATTAAACCCCACATGTTTACTAACCTATTTCCAAATCAGATTTCTATACATCAAAATTATCTTATTGAGGGCCAAAATACTAACATATTTATTTATGTTGATTTGCCATTGCATGTCATTGTTGGGCATAAATTATGGAAGCACTTCTCTCTACATAGCAAGTTCTGCCTTTTCTAAGGAAGTAAATAATTTCCATGAAAATATCTTTGAATAATAGATGAGAGTTGTTTATAGCTGTATGAAGCATTTTCTATTCCAAATACATACACATTGAATTATGAAATGTAAAAGAAATGTATATATATGAAATGTAAGACATGTAAAATAAATGTAATTTGTATACATAAATTCAATAATATATTGTGTGTATATACATAAAATCATCTAAAGCAGAAGCTAACTTAGAGGTCTTCAATTTTTACACATAAATAGGGGCTTAACATTAAAGGAATCTAAATCATCTTAAGTCAGAATAAGGTGGGATAGGCAGGTAAGTGTTTAGACTTTGAACACCCAGCATGTCAGGTAACTCCAAGCTGATAATTAATTTAGTGTTTCCTGATTGAGAGTGAGCAGGAGTCTAGGCTGTATAGAAAAACAAACAAAAATCCACTTTCAAGAAACATCCTTAATATAGTCCTCTCAGATTTCCCACAGATTAAAATTGTCCTACCTGATGGCACAATCAAAATTTCAAACATGGGATAATAAACCAAAAATAGAAGAGTCAACAGAGACAATAAACATCAGGAGTTCCAAGATCTTCAGGTATTTGAATTTTAAGATAAAGAATAATTTGTTTAAAATTTGAGGAAGGATTAGAATAAGGTAAAAGTCATACTTCAAAAAAATAGAACTTCTAGAATTTACTAATAGTATAATTAAAATTCATATAAATTTTAACTAAAATATAGCAAAAGTTATTTGCATATAAGATGGATAATGTAGGTAAGTAAGAAAGAGAACTAGTCAACTTGAAGAAATATATGAAGGAGTGTGCAGAACACTATCTTGATTCAGCACAAAAAAGACAAGGAGTTGGGAAAATAAATAAAAGTAAAGAGACATTGGGAATGCAATGGTATAAAATAATATATGTCTAATTGGAGTTCTAGACGAAAATAATAGAGGAAACAGTGTTAGGCAGTATTCAAACAGTTTGGGTTGACCATTTTCTAAAACTTACATAATACATGAATTATCAGATTAAGAAACAACTAATGTACAAATGGGACATAGAAAATGACATTCATGCTTAGGACCATAATAATAAAATAGCAGAGCTCTAAAAAAGAGACAACTTTAAAATAGTTCAAGTGGGGAGAGGGTACCTCTTGAAAAGCAAAAACATAAATATCTGGATAATAATGAGATAAGCACACAATATTACATTATTATTATCAAAGTTTTGATAGACTATAACTAGCTGTCAACCAATAGTTATATATTCAGTTAAACTATTACACTAGTCTTTCGGAGGAGGCTTTAGTAACTGAGTGTAGACTATTTGATTAAATATATGTATTAAAATTTAGTGGATAATCATGAATAAATAAAATGTGTCATAAAGTTTTTCAAATAGAAAATAAAATACAAGAATAAAAAACTTGATCAACCAAAATGAAGAAAGGAGACAACACTTAAAAGGAAACACAGGCAAAGCAGAACAGATTCAGGAAGTAGAGTCATTCACTGCTACCGCTGCCACTGTGGAAAAGAGCAAGAGGCCAGGAGCTCGGAGTGAAATCCATCATCATCCTGATTGGCTTGCCATCCAGTGTTACTTCTCCCACAATCCCACTCTTCCTGCCACCATTCATTTATCTTCCCTCCCCCTTGCTTCCCTGCATACTGGTAAGGAGCTTCCGTTCAGACGGCAAAGACCCTGAAGAACCCCACAGTTAACTACTTGCAGCACCACGTGACTGTTACCAAAGAGATTGGTATATAGTGGCATTTTTTTCAGATAATGCCAGAGTAGATAATGAAATATCAGAAGTTTCCAGTATAAAAAAAAAAAAAAAAGGATAAATGAGAATCTGAGAAACTGATTTTTAGTCCCAGTGTAGCCTATTAGAACTTTTTTCTCCAGGACTGAGTAAAGAAACTGTATTTTAATTTTGGCTTTATATTCTGGATTGAACAAAACAGTAGACCAAGTTACCAATTATTTTGAAATGAAACACTAGCAGCTTTTCTCTGACCCTTCAGCAAAATCTGATATTGGAGAAATTTTCTTTCACTGTGTAAATTATATCTCAAAAATGAATTATAAAAATACAAATATATGAAAGGGAAAAGTAAGGAATAGAACTTTCTACACAAGATGGTAGAAAAAAAATCCAAACTTTCCCGTAAATACAATAAATGCAACTGAATTAATCAGTAAAAGCAAAGCCTATAATATTTTATTTTTAAAAAAGCCATTTCAAACCATATCTAAGATAGTCCTGCCGACTATAAGGGGTCAGCAAAGGTTTAGGTTTTGGTTTGTTTTTTTTTTTCTGTTAATAGGCCTCGTGGTAAATAATTTAGGCTTTGAGGACCACATAAGGACTGTTCTTTTACTTCTGTGAGTTTTCTTTTCTTTTTTTAAAATAACCCTTTAAAAATGCAAAAACCATTCCAAATTCATGGGCCATATAAAATCAGGCCACAGGTCTGATTTTATTTTCAGTGTGTGATTTTTTTTAAAATTTTTTGTTCCCTGGACTGCAGTATGTGAGTCCACAAGGCAGAAAACTCAGGCATCTCAGTATTTAAAGCACCTCAGCTGTCTCCACTATTCCAGTCACCCACAGCTCTGTAAGTTAAATCAAGTGGTGATTGTTTTACACTACAATGTTTTGGGGGTATTTGTCAGCCAATAAGAGGTAAATGGTGCACAACTAAAATTAAAGATATGTATATACTACGGTGAAGAAATTCTACTCCCATAGTATCATGGAATACATTCAACCGTATTAATGGAGCAGTATTTGTAAATATTCACACAAGTATTGTTTCAAGCACCAGCAAATTGAAATGCTTATATACCAATCAAGTCTTCACGCGGAAAAAAAATCTTCACGAAAATGTTAAGTGATATAAAAAAGTGATAGGGCCGGGTGTGGTGGCTCATGCCTGTCATCCTAACACTCTGCGAGGCCAAGGCAGGAGGATTATTTGAGATCAGGAGTCTGAGATCACCCTGAGCAAGAGTGAGACCCTGTCTCTACTTAAAATGCAAAAAACTTAGCTGGGTGTGGTCATGCGTGCCTGTACCCAGCTACTCAGGAAGCTGAGGCAGGAGGATTGCTTGAACCCAGGAGTCTGAGGTTGCTATGAGCTAGGCTGATGCCACAGCACTCTAGCCCAGGCAACAGAGCAAGACTCTGTCTAGAAACAAAGAGGGATCTATTTTGTCAACATGGGGTAATATAATAATAAAAATAACTAATTTATTTTCTTATAAATATCCATCGTGAATCTGTAGTCTGTCTATTCTTTCCTCTCAACTGAGCAACTGTTTTGATAGGCTTCTCTTCCTTTCTTCCAGTAAGAAGTCTGGATTTACAAGGTGATTATAGAAGGAAATACCAATGTTCAGAGGACATACAGGCCTTCTGTGTGTCCTCTGGGACATGAGAACATGTGAGGATAGGTCTAGGCTGCAAACATCACTGGCGTCAGCTCTCTGGCTGCTGTACTTCACTCCTAAAGATGATAAGTTTTTTCCAGAGATATCTGGTCCACATTTCTTCTAAGGCACTGGGGAGCTGTAGAAACAATATTAAAATAGAAAAATATTTTCTGTACTGCCTTGATTATACATACCCCGAAAATATGAAATATGCTTTTTTTTAAAAAAAGAATTGTATCAAAACCTGCTTTAAATATATTAAATGTATTACTACTTTGGGTGTGTATGTTCAATAACTAATTGCATTCACTGAGAGTTACTTGACCAATAATAAAAACAAAGAGACCATCACTTTCTTATTTAATTTTCGATTTTAAGGTTGATTTGATGAAAAATAAAAATATTATGGTAAGTTTGCTTGTCAGGCTAGTTTTTATTATTATTACTATTATTATTTTACTTTATAATGCTTGATTTTTTAATTCTTTGGGATTTTAATTTTTAAATAATTTATATTTTGAAATAACTTCAAATGTAGGCAAAAGTTACAAGAAAAGTACAAACCACTATCTCACCCAGACGACCAATTGTTAGCATTTTACTACATCCACTCATCCTATACATAAAACTCTTTTAAATTTTATCAATTGTCCCAATAATGTTTCTTTTTCCATTCTGGCCAGGATCATGATTACGCGGATATACATAAAAGAAAAATGCTTGGAGGAGTCTGCAGTCTATAATATATGGCCAAACTGATCGATCAGTATGGGATACTTTATTGTGGTTTAATTGGTTTCTCCAGTGATTTGCGATCTTTGCTAAGTGGCTGTGGAAGGATAAGATAATTAATTTGCCTGAGACAGATGCTGCCAATGGTTCTAAACCATGTTGCCACCACTTGAGTAAACATTACCTCAGTGTTCTATCACTGGTGTGACTACTGTTATTCAAATTCTGATTCATATTCTGCAATAACCTTTGTGGCATTTTACTGGACTCCCCTGCCGGATCAGCAAGGCCAGATTTCTTCTGGACCAACTGTTGTGCAACATTGTCAACCAGCAATTACTAGCAGGTCATCATGGCTTTGCTCCACACTGAGTTTTAATAGACTGGATTTTTCCGTGCAGCAGATAGTGAGAAGCAGAGTAACATAATGACATCTATATTAAAATTCATTAACCTTGCAAAAGCACTTACTATCATCAGTAGATAAAAACCTTGCTAACTACTAAGCCTTAAATATTCATCAAGATACTAAGATTTAATTTCTTTATAAATTTGTGGTGCTCACTCTTTAGAGTTAGTGTACTGAATGTTGATAATTAAAATGGTATTAGCAAATCTTTGAGGAGTATATAGAGCATTGGAATTTGGTATTTATTAATGCTAGTTATCTGGGAAATTATTCAAATTGCTAAAGTAGCCTAAGATTTCCCTATGGTCTGAATATGTAGATGTCCATAATCAAAGTATTTTATATATATAAAAGAAATGAGATTGGCAGATTTGTCTGCAGAGGCAGTACTACAGACTAATCACCCTGAAAAAGACTATAATTCTTGCCGAACATTATGACTTCAAACAAATAAGGTATGGTTGTTCTGAAGGGCAGAAGACTTATAAATACACTGGTTTATCTCTTAATTATAGACAGAGCCCTGCTTTCTTCCTAAACCTGATTAAATAGTCATCTTTTTTTATGCTTTGGTTTCATCTCAGTTTTCCTGACACTTTTATTTCTCCAGTCAGACCCTTTGAAACACATACTCTCCAATAGCCTATCTTTACCCTTATTTAGTTTTAGCCAACATTTGTAATCAATATATGTACACATCTACCCCTAGAGGCTAAACAATGTTTATCTAATATATAATTTCTTTTCGTATGACTAGTGGCCACTATGGAAGGAAAACTCATACAAATTTTAAGTGTGCTACCAAATACTTGGAGTAGGAACTGGTGGAAATCCAATAATACTTTTGCATCATCATAAAGTCAAAAACTCATATTTCAGGACGGTCTGTTGTTGAATGACATATTTGTAAGCAAACATCAACATTCTTTTACTACATATTACAATTATTATTTTGTTTATTGTGGTATGTGGATCATTGTGTTGCTACAGTTAGATTTAGTTATGAGTCAGTGGGACAAAATAGTATAATAGTAGAAAGATGGACCAATATGATATAAGAAGAAGTTACTGTATTTTTATTGTGTTTAGCTTTAGAAGGATTAAATAAACAGATAAACCACTAAATACACTACAGGAGAGAAATAAATCCCATGTAGATTCATTATGGGTGTCTAGACAGAGAAGTGATAGTCTTGATCGGTAATAACAACTTCAGAAAGAAAGGATATGTTAAAATTTTCATTTCTTTATGATTATTAAAAAGAGGCAGGAGAACAGAGAAATAATAATAGCGGCAGTAGCAGCAACTGGTTGTAGAACTTCTGCTAAGTACCAGACATTGTGCTAGATGATCTCCCTCTGTTATCTCATGTAACTCTTACAAGAAAGTGGTTATCAGCTCTGTTTCTTATGAAAAAGCAAAGGCATCCAGAGAAGGATTTCAAACACACAAGACAGCTAAAATTTAAATCTAGGACTTCTCAATCTAAAGCCCATGTTTGATCTACTGCATAAATTGAATGTCTCTCATCTGCCAGAGACTTTGCTGTGTCATGGGAATGAGGCTGAGTGCTAGAATTCTACTTACATTCAGAATGGAAGGCATCAAGAGAAGGAAAATTATCAGTTAGATCTTAAAGAATGACTTGGAATTGGGTAAACATAGTAATCCAAAGTGTATAGAGATGGGCAGGAGGGACAGTGTATTTTAGTGAAATCAACTACTTATACGAAAGTTTGGATTTATTAAGGGGAAATAGTGACCAGATAACAGAGCATATGCCAGGGGGTTTCAGGAGTTGGATTTGGAGGTTTCAGCAAATAGATTGAGGTAAATTTTTGAGATCAAGGAGATAATCACTGAGCATATGTTGTAGAAGCCAAAGATGTAGAAGTTTCAAAGAATAAGTGAGTGAGTAGTTTCAAACACTTCAAAGAGACTGAGCTGGGTGAGAAGTTAAAGAGGATTTTATATTCTTTAAATAGAAGGTTATAAATTCTCTTTGAGATGTGATTTTATTACAGCAGGTGAAAGTATGTATAAAGGAGTGATTATATGGTAAAAAAGAGGTAGTGAAGATAAAAAGTCTCCAAAATATAAGTGGATTTTAAAACAACTGCTCCTTTTTCAATGCTTTTAAATCATTTATTCGATAATCTTTACCTCATTTCAAAAATAAGAGACTCCAGTAAATTGAATTTTCTTAAATAATTTTCCTAATGTAGGAGTATTACCTTACACTATTTTACTTTTTAATATTTGATGAAATACCCATTACTTCTTCCAGATAGATTGTGTTCTTTTAATCCTAACAGGTTCTACATTTATTATACAACAGTTTGAATTAGAAGGTGACATTGCAATAGCTGTATTTTCTACAACCAAATTGGTTCCTCTTAATATAGATGGACAAATTGGGAACAATGACTCCCAGAGAATGAAAGCATAACAGAAAAAGAGTTGGGACTCAGAAATCATTGTGCTGAGGCTGAGGCCAAAGGATTGATTGGATCAGTGAGCTTCATAGAATCCAGGTGTTAAAGGATCATTTATCCAATATTTTAATTTCCTCTACCTCCACTACCAGGTGGTCATCTACTTCTACTTGAAACTCTCTGTGGGCATATGTTTGAGATTTGAGTGAGTAAATGTGAGATGCTATGTTTATTAATACTTAACTCACTACAGATTCTGTGTCAAGTAAGAGAAGATTTTGCGCTATCTAAAGACTGAGTACTTTTTCATAGTTATTTGCTCCACGGGGTGCAATTTTATAGCAGACAATAACAGCAGACTCAAGCTTTATCCAGTTCCTAAGCAGGTGAAGATGATCACAGTGCACATAGCATTTTGGCATTTCCTTGGGGTCAGCTTCCTTCAGATTATGAGTATCGACACAAGAGAATTCTCCAGGCTGATGGACATGGCAGCTAACTTAAGTGCTAGAAATGGGGGCTAGAGGACAGAAAGGTGCAGAAAGAATGAGTTAGAATATTGCCTTGTGCAATGGATTTTACATCATAAATATACACATGTAAACATTTGCACTGTATAGGTTTCATCTGAGAAACTATACATACTGATTTCCTTATGCCTGCAGTTCATCAATGGAATACGACGACAGTGTGGACTCACTCACTGGATCCAGCTGGGTTACTCAAAGCCATGGAGCGAAAGACTCATTCAACACTCTTTCAGTAAGCCAGGTATCACTCTCTCACATTCTATTTTTTTTAATATCTCTGGAGTAGATGGACACATATAACATGCACGTGTGTGTATTCACATCATAGTCATATTTACATGCATATTTATTTATTTTTTCCAAATGTTCCTTCCTGTGATTCCATCCACTGAGTTTCTATCATAGCCATTTAAAACAAATCTGATACATTCTCCAAAAAACAGCCCATTGAGGGGAGCTTTTTTCCAACCTGAATAACTTCTTTGTTAATATAAAATACTACTATTACAGTTTTTCATTCAAATAGTAGGGTTTTAAGTTGTTAATATGTTAGTTGATTAATTCTTAATATGGATTTTAAATGTGTATATATGTATACACACATATATTTAATATATGCATTCAGTATTGAAATTATGAACTTTTTTAACATTGCTAACATTACCATGATTATGGTAACATTACCTTGATTATGAATCTGTAAAGTTGCAAATCTCACTCTATTTCTCTTTGACTATTGGAAAGATTCTCTTTGCATCATGGGCAGGTAATAGACAATGTTGAATGCAATTGTTTCTTATTTTATTTATCACACTTAATAGTTTGGAGTTCTGATAGTCTCTGAATTCTTATATAATTGGTAATAAACCCCACATTCTTTCTGGTATAATTGTCATGTCCACACATAAATTGTGCATGCCCTTTTTGATGATCCAAACATTTTATAGCTTCAATAATAATGTCTTCAATGTCTTTTTGTTAATCATCTACATATTAAACAATTCACCCCCACCCCCACACTTGAGCAATGTGCTGAGAAGTTGAACGTACCATTGGCTACTCTGGCAGAATGTTTTTTCCAGAGATGAAAACTCCAATTTGTATATAACCCATTCCACATGCTTTTCGTACAATATGACATTGACATTCTTCTTTTGAGAGGTGAAGCTTATGATTTCTTCCCTTGAGTCTGGACAGAACTTTGTAACTTCTTCCACCAAAAGGGTGATGCAGAAATGATGCATGCTTTCTGAGGCTTGATCATAAAAGGCCACACTACTTTCACCTTCTGTCTCGTGACATATGCCTTTGGAGTTGTAAGCCACCGTATTTAGCTATTCTACAGCCACATTGTAAGAACATGAGAAGGAACCACATAGAAATAAAGAAAGATGCTTAAGGAGCTCTGGGTGCTCTAGCCACCAGCTGTTCAAATTTTCCTGGACTAAACACCAGACATATGAATAAAGAAGTCTTTGAGATGGCCATACTCCACCGACACTGTGACTTCAGCCTCATGAGGGACCTCATGAAACTCTCAGTCATTCTTAGCTGAGTGTCTCCCAATTTCCTGAGACACAGAAATTGTGACACATAATAAATTACTATCATTTTAAGCTACTTTTGTTGGGATAATTTGTTGTACAATAACAGATAACTAACAGAGCTCTAAGAAATAGATTCACCTTTGGAATGCAAATATTACTTTTGTTAAAATTCATAAATTTAAAATTCTATTTTAATCTTATTGTAATATAATATGATATTTGATATCATATTTTATAGAAAATATCATATGGAGTTTCTCCTATCTATAAACTGTAAATTTGATTTTTGTAATTTTTTGTCCCAGTTAATTATGTGAATTCAAGTTACCACGTCAAACACCAAAATGTCAATTCAATGAAGACAAATTTTATTTTATTTTGTGCGACACTTGTGTTGCCAATGCTTAGTATGACACCTAGCATAGAACATATAACTCTTTGTTGAATAATAAATGGATGCTTAGATTTTAAACAGGTATTATAATATGATCAAAATTATTGTTTTAATAAATAAGTTTAGCCGTTTGTGATAATCTTGTGATTAGTGTTTAACTTGTCAAACAGACCAACTTATTTTTCAGAAAAACATTTGTCAGTTTTCTCTATCCAGTGGAATGTCAACAAATGAGCTGTTTGAGACAAACAAGATGACAGCAACCTGTTTGTTTCCTACAGTCTTCCCTGTAAGAAGGCTATTCATTGATGACTGCAAAGTCATGAATATTTTCCATCCTCTGTGTGTGGTTATTTAAAGCACACTCCTGCAATTAAGCCTCCACGTATATTTGTGGAATGTTTAGGTTGAATCACTACAGCTCTTGGTTGATGGATGGGTGACAAGTGTGGATACAAAATATGATCTTGGTTATCACTAAAACTGGTATTCAAACTTGGAGAATGAGTTAGCCAGTATTCTGGGAGGTGAAAGGACAGGGAACACTGAAAATATGTTTATATAGAAGGAAAGAGAGTATTGTGGCCATGGATGGAGCTACAGGGCAGGTGGATTAGCAAAGGGAAACATGGGTGCTTCAGTGGAAATGCTGCA
The DNA here is from genome assembly GCA_963574695.1 of Propithecus perrieri. Classification (NCBI taxonomy): domain Eukaryota; kingdom Metazoa; phylum Chordata; class Mammalia; order Primates; family Indriidae; genus Propithecus; species Propithecus perrieri. Next base: position 7,340 of record CAUYRB010018214.1, on the reverse strand, counting down.
CTGAAATAGGAGAGTAGAAAGAAAACTGCCTTGAAAATTTCTCATCGCAAACATGGCTTATATAAAGACTCTCTTTTTAGAGTATAGACAGGCCCAAATCCCAAACTAATAGTCACTTCCTGAAACTATCAATTGGTATGGTAAGAAATACATACACGGCCATCTCACGGTAACCTCAAAGGTACCATAAATGAACTGAAGAGTAAGAAGGCAGAGTCACCATCGGGACCCAGTCTGGCCGTCTTGTTATTCAGCCCATGCAGACGCAGCCTTTCTTACTCAGCACAGCATGTCCAGGAGGAAAACTAGCAATGTGCTTGACTGTCTGATTAAATATTAGTAACTTTTCCCATTTATTTATCATACATAAATGAGTGACTGTCAGGTGTGGATAATGGCAAGCACAGAGTGGCCGTGAGGATCAATTTTATGGAATATTTTTGCAAGGTTTCTATGAAAGCCCTGCTCTTTTTTTGTTGTTGTTGTTGTTCCCCCCCTTCCCATCCCCCACCAAGTGTCCATATGCCACATTGTACAGAAAATACTGGATGCTTGGGGAAAACAGTCTTTTGTTGTTGATTTCCCTGAGAACTGTTGTAATTTTTTTTTTAATAGTAGAGCTAGGGTAAGATTTTTTATGTTCAATTTGTGCAAAAAAGGTCTATTTAGAATTGCTGGGCTTTAAATTTAGCATTCAGTTCATTAAAGTTATAAATTACTTTGATTATCTGAGGCTGTTAAAGGCAAAACATATATTTTATTGTTTTATTTATTAATCTAGAATTTTTTAATAAAAAACCCTTTACTTCTCTTTGATTATTATTAAATTAATGCAGTTAGAAATAATTAAATTCACTTAAGTAATTTGTATCATTTGTAATTTAATTACATTTCTTTAAGCCTTATAAATTGCATTAATAAATATAATTTTTTTATTTCATGTCAAGCACTTCCAAAACTTAATGGAGCAAACATATGAACCAAACAGACAAAACTTCTGAAATACATAACTAATTTTTGTAAGTCTAAGATGTGAGTTTTCTCTCAATTTTTTTCTCTCAATCCAAAGACATTCCTTTAGCATTTTCTGTAGTGCAGGTTTGCTGGTAATTCTTTTTCTTTGTGTATCTGAAAATTATTTATTTTCCTTTATTTTAAAAGGATATTTTCACTGTACATAGAAATCTGGACCTAGTCCCCTCACCCCGAAACTTTAAAGATATTGCTCCGGTGTATTTGGTATCTACTGTGTATTATGAGAAGTTGGCTAAAATTATTTCTATCCCTTTATGAAATGTGTTGTTTGACTTTGACTGTTTCAAGATTTCATAGTTTATCTTCATACTATGGGTCTAGGTGTAGTTTTCTTTGTGTGAGGTTAGCTTTTTCAATCTGTAAGTTGATGTTTTCGAATTTAGGAAATTTTTAACCACTCTTCCTTCAGTTTTTTTTTTTCTTTTTCGCCTCATTCTATCTCGTCTCCGTATGGAACTTCAATTATGCGTATGCTATATCTCTTGATATTTTCCCAGAGATCACAGAATTTCTCTTTTTTTCTCTGTTTCCTTCTGGTTAGATGACTTATGTTGATCTGTCTTCAAATTCCTAGACCACTTTTCTGGCATCTCCAATATGATGTTAAGGAGCCAATCTAGTGAATTTTTAATTTGAGATGTTGTAGTTTTCAGTTATAGAATTTACATTTGCTCTTTCATATAGTTTCCATTTATCTCCTGCTATTCTGCATGTGTTCACTCATTATAAACATATATATCTCTAAGATTTTTGAGTGTATTTCTTTCTAGTGGATACTACACAATCATCAACTACTAATATCTGAGGATATAGAGAAACTTAAACTCTCATGCACTGCTGGTGGGGTTGTAAATTGATATGACTCCTTTGAAAAACTCTTAAGCATACATATCTTCTGTGGCATAGCTATTTGACTTTTAAGTGTACACTGAAAAGACATAAATGTATCATGAACAGAATATGTATACAAAAATATTCATACCAGCATTATTTATAATTATTCAAATCTGAAAAATTTCAGATAGAAAATTCATCAACATTAGAATGAGTATATAAACTAGTGTATTCATGCAATGTAATATTAAATGTTAATTAAATGAACATACTGGTCCTACATGCACAGTTTTGTCAAATCTTACAAAGTACTTATACTTTGAAATGAATCAGATACTGAAAATTACAGATTGTATTATTTTGTTTACATAAAATTCAGAAACATAAAAACTAATCTATGGTACTAGAATAAATTTAGAGGATTTTTAATACTGAAATAGATTAGTATTGGGGTCATGAACAAAGCTGCTTGGTTGCTGCTATGCTTTAGATGTCTCTGTCCTTCTCAAAATTGATGTTGAAACTTCGTACTCATCATGATAGTGTTAAGAGGCGGTGTTCTTGGGGAGGCGTTCAGGCCATAAGGGCTCTACCCTCACCAAAGGGATTAACACCCTTATAAAAGAGGTGTGAGATTCAGCCCTCTTTGCCCTCTGCCTTCTGCTATATAAGGATAACCCAAGAAGGCCTTCATCAGAGACTGAATGGTGGTGCCTTGATCTTGGAATGAAAAGTCATTTATAGTACACTGGACACAAATAGTTCCAGTCATTAAATACCAGATATTAAGGCATGCGTCTTTTTCAAATTGAATTTCCAATTGTCCATGGAATTGACACTCATATGCCAAATCTCAGGAAGTATTGCTGCTTTTATTACAGAGTGCTTTGTCTTTGACTAAAGAACAGAGAAAACTAGAAGTTATCATAATTAGCATTCCCTTCACTATGCACTGTAAAATAATTGCAACTTGAAACCACATTATATTAATTGAAAACTCTAATGGAAATGTTCAGAACATTGGTGTGTTATTAAAAATGCACTTTGCATTATGGTATTCTTTTGTACAATTTTGGAGTAACAGGAAAACGTTTCCAAAGGTTGGCCTACTCATGCTTTTAATTCATGACAGTATTTTCACTTGTCTTTTTTAAAATGAGATCATTAGGTTTCTTCCCATAGAGATGAGTCTGAGTCTGTAGGACAGGTGCAGAAAAATAGGTAGATTGTGACTTATTCTTTTGGTCTTTTATAGAGAAATATGCACACGCACATGCATACACACACACACACAGGTAGATGAGGGTATCCATGAGGGATTATGAAAAAAAAAACTTTGTGATATTCTCTTGGGACCTAGAGACTTTCTCTGAATAATTTAGATATAGCATATCAAAAGTTAGTGTAGTACACCTGGAGATGGACAACTAACTTGTTTTTGATGGTCCCACTTCTCATTTCTACTTTTTAACAGTCATACTATCTTAGTCCCTTTGGATTGCCATAACAAAATAACCTAAATTTGGAAGCTTATAAACACAGAAATGTATTTCTCACAGTTCTGGAGGAAGGGAAGTACAAGATCAAGGCAATGGCAGATTAAATGTCTTGTGAGGGTCCATTTCTCCATAGACAGGTGTATTCTCACTGTAGTCTTACCTAGTGAAAAGGAGGGGTCTCTCTCTGGGATCTTTAATGAGGGCACTAATTCCTCATTAAAGGCACTGAGCCCTCATGACCTCCCTTAAATCCCTCATTTTAAAATACCATCACATTGGAAATTAGGATTTCAACACTAATTTTGGGTGGGTGCAAACATTTAGTCCATAACACATACTGACCTAAAACACATACATTATAGTATGTGTTTCATGGTATTTGAAGAGAACAAATATTCTAAAATTGGAAATAAAATATTTTATTTATATTTATAATACTTCTAGCTCCCAGATAAATATTTACATCAACATTAAATTTTTTATGTAGTTTTGCAGCATTCCTCCTTGAGAATTTGTAGGCATGTTTAATTCTTAAAAAAGTGTTAACAACAGGATTTCTGACAGAAAAATGTATCAGAGCTTTTGGAGAAAAAGATAGTATTGACAATTTTTTGTTTGTTTGTTATGTTGTGTTTTGCCATCAAGTGTTGTCTCATGCAGGGTGTGATGTCTCTTGAAGAGAGCAGGCATAAAAGCACTTCAACCTTCAGGTGCTCGAACAAAATGTTCCACTGTATTATCACAAACTTAAAGGATTCTATAACTGAGATTACAATATAAGGGCTATAAGGGTTGTCTGTGAGCTTTGTTTAATGAGTCTATTTTTTTATTTTTATTTTTTTATTTCAATATATTAAGGGGGTATAAATGTTTTAAGTTACATGGATCATTTCTGTAATGTTCGAGTCCCAGCTATAGGTATGCCCATCACCTAAACAGTTTTCGTATTACCCATTGGGTTGGTTTATTCCCCTTTCCTCCTCCCCACTCCCCTCCTGGTTAATTTCCACGGAATTTTACTTCCCTCTGAGCAGATGTGTGCTCTTCAGTTAGTTCTAATTTAATAGTGAGTACGTGTGGTGTTTGTTTTTCCATTCTTGAGATACTTCACTTAGGATAACAGTCTCCAGTTGCATCCAGATTATTGTGAACGGTATTATTTTATCTTTTTTATCTTTAATGAGTCCATTTTTAAATTAAATCTGATTATATAGATCTTTTTCTTTTAAATTAAATCTGATTATATAGATCTTTTTCTTTGTCCCCAAATTCTGATTTTGTACAATGTTGATTTGGATAGTCACATCATGGCAATTTTACCGTACATTTTTTAAGTGCCTAAATTAAGTATGGAAAATTCATCTGCTGGATGAATATGATTCTGAATATGAATCTAACATCTGGGATGACAATATCCGAAACTTAGTTTTTTTGGTACTCAAAACAATTTTTCCACTTCAATCAATGTCTATATTATAAGAATTGTTTTCTTTTACTAGCAGGCAGAATATATTTTAGATTTTTTATTAAAGTCTTCTTCCTCGTTTTTCTTCCAATGGTACTTCCTCCAAAAAGCATTCTTTGGTTCTTTCATGTAATTCTTACACATATCAGGCTGAAGAGTCTTTTATTAATCACAACTCTTACTAAACATAGCACCATGAGAGCTGGAGCTGGGTCTTATTCTTCTGTATACGGAGTACTACATTCTTTGAGAGGGGCTAGAACATTCAACCAGCTCAATATTTGCTGGTGAATGAGGTAGATTTTACTCTCATTTGGGCACTTTTCAAATCATTAAATAGCTAAAAGTATAACTACATTACTATCAGCAGATGCTCCATATTTATTTTTGATATGAAGATAAAACAATAAAACTCCAAGTATCACACATTTTCATGTATTTTTTAAAGAATAATTTAAAAATATAACCTTTTAAAAAAGTCTTAAGAGATACTTTGGTTGCCCTCTAAAAAACATTTGTACTCTATCTCCCTTAAGGCAAAGTCTGTGTTTCTCTGCTTCATCCCTAGTTTATTTAAGTAAGGTGACCTGGTCCTCTTGTCTTGAGTAAAGCTGAAATATGCCATCCTAGTGATCTCATTTCCATTATCATTATTGGTTAGGGATGAGCATGGGTTTGATTTCTGGCTAATGGAGTAGAAGAGGAAGTCCATTGTATACTTCCATAGTGGTCTTCTGGCTAACCGAAGAATATTCATAGGAAGACATGGTGACACATTTTGTGTTCAAAGTTGTCAGGTATGCGTGAAAATTGCAGAATTGTGTTTGTCGTTTCCATCAGAAGGGTTAAGACAAAATAAAGAACCAGTTAAGTTGAAAGTAACTCTTTTTTTATGTCATTAAGACAATAATGGAATTTCTCTTTTAGAAACTTCTCAAGAAGTGATGTAGTAAATATTTTCTTCGTTTTAGTTCACTTTGATTTGGGTTTTGTTTCTTGCACCTGAGACGTCATAAATTATTAACTTCTTAAAAGTTCTATTCAGGAATTTTAATTGGGTTTGAGTAGTGATGTTTTTAAACATATACAATGGCAGTAAATGTTAAATTTAAGTAATAATTTTAATTGTCTAACTTATATGGTGAATCAAGCTTTAGCGATTCAAACAGTAAAAATGTTCTCACGAAGTCCTGGAGAAAATGCTACATGTAAAAAAGGAAGCAATTCCTCTAATGCACCTTGAACTGGCCAAATTTTATCGTGTAGTCAATTTGGTTGATAAAATTAGCAGATATAAGGTTTCTCTTTGTGTTGCTTCTGCCAGTTGGAAAGTACAGCCCTATTACACACATACACACACACACACACACAAACACTCCCTCCCACCCCATGGAGCTGATAAATATGGAAGGGCTGAGTCTTAAAAAGGTCACTTACGTGAAGGGCAAAAAAAAAACAACATCTTAGGAATATTTTTCCCAAATTAATTTAAATAACTGATTGATATTTTGGTAATAAAGTTTTCACTGAGAACCAGAAGCTTCTCTGACAAACAGGCACAAAGTAGATGTCATGAACGGAGTAGTAGATAAAGGTAGCCGCACAGAGCAAACAAGACACAGTCTACTAACCTTATGAAGAATTAAAAGATCTGGCATCTATGAAGTTTTAAAACCATGAGAAATATTCAACTGAAGCAGCCAATTATCATCACAGAAACTGGGTGCTCAGAACATGGTGATTTAAGGTGGGTACCGTAACATTACATGTGAGTCACATCAAACATGTCCTGTACTGAAAAAACACCCAGTCTCTTCTTTTTCCTTGTCAATAGTATCCCAGAGAAGTAAGCAAATGTGTTTACAAAAAGTGATAAGAAGGAAGATTTCAGCAATATAGGTTTGTGATTTCCAGACTTATGCTATTTTAGTTCAAAACCTACTTTTGCCACTCCTAGTTTTGTGTCATCATGAGGATTAAAAGAGATGATGCATCAAACCATTATAGTCATAATCATTCATCAACTGTTCATTTGTCATAATTCTTGAAAAAAGCTGATAATACCTGAATAACCAATTGCGAATATATTCATCAGATAGATAAATGTATAATTATAGATATGATAAAAAGAAAACATTTAGTTTGGTGATTTGTTACTGCTTATGGAGTTACAGGAGGATGTCCTGAGAGGGGTGGCTGTTGAGGGAAGACTTGAAGAAGGAGTGAGGATAAATAAGAAATTGGGGTAAAGGTGGGAGAAGGTATATAAATAGGCCTAGGGAACTGCCTGTGCAGAGACGCTGTGCCTGGAAGGAGACAGAATAGCAAAGAATTTGGACAGCTACAATTAAGTATATGTGTGAGTGTGTGAGTGTGTGTGTGTGTGTGTGTGTCTACAAGATAGAGGAAGATTTTGTTAGTTTTATGTCTTTGGGAATAGTGGTCTGTTATACCCAATATCCCAGATTTTAGAAGAAACTTGTCACACCATAAATACCAAATGAAAC